>JAANSQ010001129.1:0-16677 GCA_036850885.1 Lepidocyrtinus dapeste
AAAAAAAGTTTAAAGTCTCCCTTACCGAATAGCCAATTCGCAAATTTCAGCACATTCGAAAAGCTCAGAAAGAGACTTTGGAAGGTCCAAATAACTGACAAGGTCATCAAAACTAGATTCCACTTTTTCTAACGCTGGCGGCGCAGATATTCCAGTTAATGATTCAAAGAATTTCGCACAGCACCGCAAAAATGGGATCCTATCGTACGAGAAAATACTTATCACTCTGTTGCATTTTCAATTTAAAAATTTATTAACAAGAATTAATTTACTTACGTTCGACGTGAAATTTCCTCCCACAGCATATCACAGTTTAAATGTGCCCTTATAGCAGGAAATAACGATTTGTAAGGTTCACTAGCTCCAATGATTTCCCTAGGTTTCGCCCAAAGGTGAAACAGTAGTGCGCGCAAGTTGTCTAAAGTACAAGCACCCTCCTTCATGGCCCAAACGCTTTCATCAAGAATGGTATTGAAAGCATCCGGCAACCGACATTTGCATTCATGACTTGATTTGTCATGAGTGATGGAGCAAAAGTCCAAGACGTTATCCATCGAGACGAAAATCTGGTAGACATGTATGGTAAACACTAATCGGAGATTGTGATGATCTAAGATGCTCCCCGTAGGAGGCTGAATACTCATTCGGCCGGGACCAACAGACTCATCATCATCCTTGTTGGTCTGGGCACCACTAGTAGTTTTATAATTCTTGGAGTATATGGACACATCGTAAGTATGACAAAGTGCAAATGGCATCAGGTATGTGAGTAAAACAAGCAGTCCAAACGCATCCAACTCCAACATACAAGGTAACTGTGGATCAGCAAATGGAGCCATCCAAATGCCCAGCAACAAGAGCATGAACTCTGAACGGAGTACCTGCATATCAATATTAAAATTACGCTAACGCACTACCGTAAAGTGAACGTACGAAACTCTCAATTTTCCATTTCCTCTTACCCAGCAAGTCGAGAAAAATTGCGAATCCACAGAGACAGAGCAAACCCTCGTTAAGAATTTAAGTCCCATGGATGTACGAATGGGAACATTCTCTCCGAAAAAGCTAACCTTTTGATCACGATGGTAGGCTTCCGCAGACATAATGGTATAGGCAAGGCTGTGCCAAAGGGATCGATGTAGTTGGTACCTGAGTGAAAGAGTTTCAAGTCATCTATTAAAGAATAAAATAGATTAGTTGTAAGACTATTAGAATGAATCGATTGTTAATTTACCCAACACGCTCTGGCTCTTCATAACTCTTATCCCTGGCGACCCCGTACACCCTCTCCATGAAAGTCAACAACTTATCATAAAACTTGGCGTGTAGCCAGTTACTTGTTTCTTGATGTTCAGAGTAAATATGCCCATGAAAGATCTCCAACAATCTTTCCCCGGGGAGTCCACGTCTATACAAGCGTTTGATTAGTTTCCGAGTAAAAATCGAATTTTGGAAAGGTCCTTCATCAGGAATTTCCTGGTCTTCGCCAACCTCAGCTGCATCATCTGAATCATACTCGTATGGATTGTTGTGGGTGAACCGATCCATAATCTCCATCCCCCTTAGCCAAACCCGATAGGACAAAGCATGCTCACCAGACTTGTCTTCTGGTTCATCAACCATACTGTAACCCTGTCTAGGAGGAAAGACTCTCTTAGCCCGGTCACTCAATTGGGCTTGCGTCACGTCTTGCTCCACCTCTACCTTCTTCACGGCAGGGATGGGTAAGGGACGGAAGATTGCACGCTCAGCTAAAGAGCGCAAAAATATGGAGACACAAACTGAGTAAAATCTTACGCAGAGCATGTGATTTCTTTTGAAGCAAGTAACCACTTGATCACATAATGCAGTGGGGCTAATCTTTAAGAAAAATGGAATTTTCCACGAACCCACAAGAGGGATATCTGTTATATCGGGACTTAAGTCAGCTTTGGCTTTCAACTGCGGATCAGCACTGGACTCTAATCGTTTCACAACCCAAGGCTCCTGGTCATCCCGACCTTCTAACGCCTTGGCTATGGCCTCCTTTTCCTCAGCATAGGTCACAATAGGGAGCAAGACTTTAACCACGTACTCTTCAGTTAATTTCGGCGTGATTGGGTACAGCTTATGCAATGGAAGGGCCATGGGTAGGGCCGCGTTGCAAATGCAGTCACACATAGGACACAACCACTCCTGCTTGTCCACATCGAAACTTTGTGGATGCCTAAGACTTTGATATTAAGACACTCTTGGAACACTTCTTTTATTTAAGGTAAAAATACTCTAGAATATATTAACTATATTGCATTTTTCTTCTAATACCGGTAGGCACGTCTGCGTTCCTTGTTGATCACACCCTCGATATGTGACGCCCAGCAGGCTTCATGCATAATATGTCCACAGGATGAGACATGCGGACTAAGCAGCAAATTTCTTCTCACCCAAATATCCGGCTTCTCCAGGAAATCTAATGACTTGTCGATTTCTTTGGCACGAAGTTCTTCGCGAGTTTCGCATAGAACAGAAGACCGTTGAATGAAAGCGGCCAGTACGAATCTCTTCGAGTTAATACTGAGCGGATGCTCTTCCTTGCAGAGAATACAGACGTAACTGCAATCATATCATTAGAAGACAATAAATAATATCGCATGTAACTAATATCAATTATAAATTTCACTAAAAAAAATAGTTAACAGTTAAAACTTACGTTTCATCATCTTGCCGAAAAGGTGTCTGGTTAGGACCTATGGCAACAGTCTTTAAATGAACGGCTTCCATTTCTTTATCATCGGTAATTGCAGTGTCTTCAGCATCATCAGTAGCAAATAAGTCTGCATTCACCGCCATGAACTTTTGCTGAGCAGCCATCATATTCGCAAGAACTTTGGCCCTAGTCTCAGCAGCCATTCGAGCTCTCTTACGCTTTTCCTCCTCCATAACGAAAAATAAACATTAAATGTTTGAAAACCACTTACGGACATTTTAAATCTATCAACAATATAATACCTCTTCATTCGGTTGGAGGACAACTTCCTCTTCCATCTTTTCTACAACCATGCTATCACTTCTTGGTCGTATCTTAGCACACTGTTTTCTAATCCAAAGGATCATGTCGAAATGCTGAACAAGATGGGGGTCTTTCAGAATATTATCCAACAGTTCGAATATTTTCCACCGTTTACACGCCTCACAAAACTGGAAGAAATGATCCTCTTCCTTCTCATTCCTAGCAAGTTCCTCATTCAGTCCGTGCCCAATCAAGTGTAACGCCTTCCGCAAGTGAGAATCATTAAAAGTCTTAGTCTTCTTCATGGAGCGTTGCAGAACAAGTGAGAGCATTTGCAACAAAACATCAGACTTTAGCATGTTCACCACAAAATTGAATGAGGAGGTGAACGGGGGTAAAACTGGTGGAGGGAAAAACTCAGGTTCTTTCGCTATCTTTTTACGCTCCCTTTGTTTCTCTTCAGCTCTGGACATTTCCTCGCGGGTGTAGTGATAATGGTGCCAGTCATACTCTGTGTAGTACTCTGGCTTCAGTTCATACACATACCCATGTCCTACATTGCTTGACTTCTTGAAAGTAGCTACTTCCGCAATCACGGCTTCAAGTCCCGTCTCTCCGTTAACATTCTCCACCAGTCCTTTGGTCAAGGCAGAGTGAGTCATTGACTCAATACAGAGTAGTTGTATGATCTCCTTCTTTATACACTCATTCTTCGTCACCTGACCTACTCCAGGGACATATCGAGCAGCAAATAGGTTTATCACCAGGCCCAAAAATTCACTCAGGATTGTACTTATATACTTATACAAGTCATCCTCTACATTTCCCAAGTACTAAACCAAATAAATATTTCACCATAAATTATAAACTAGACTGATTGATGATGACAACCAAATAAGTCGAAACTTGCTTACCCGATCATAAAACGTCTGGTCCGTCCACTGGAACAGATCAAAGCGGTTGAGCACATGTAGCAAAAACTCGTTAGCCTCGATGAGGCTCGCGCCGATTTGCAAAGCGATAATGTCTTTGTCCATCATATCAGTCCGGCAACGGACATTCTGGTAGAAGTACAGTTGGTTCAAAAGCGAATACCCGTTACGTTTCCACATTCCAGCATGAACCTAAATGACCAATAAAATTTTACTTTTAGTCTTCTAACAATAAGTATATTCACTTCAAAGCGTTAGAACCATTAGAAGAACACAAATTACACCGCTTTACCTGCGCTAGGAGTACTTGAGTACGTAACGAAGCTTCCATTAAAATCTCCGGTACTGGCTTATCCGGAACCAGAAACTCTGGCGAGACAAACTCCAGACCGTATTGTTCAAGAAAGACGTACAATCCAGCAAAGAATCGAGTGAGTGGTAAGTGAACGGAGACAGGCTCAGTAGACACATCGTATACGTAGCAGTTGGCAGAATGATTTGCAAACTCTTTACTAGCCGTCTTGTTCGCCTGGCTGTTGTACTCTTTTGCAAGTTCCCGCAGACAATATCTGTGACAAAATATTTAACAAGTTGAAACTTTTTGTTGAAAAAATTCTTTATCTAGCTAAACATTAAATATACCAAGACCTACCTGAACGCTCTGATAAAAATTGTTTTGTTCGTGGAGAGCCATTCCAGAGATAATGCAAGCACTGGTTGCAATTTAATTTGGAGATTAAAAGCAGACTCCCATTCCGGTTCGTACTCCATGTGATTTCCGGTTTGACGAGTCACTGCATCCATTTCCTTAAAATTTTTTAGCAAAATAAGCATTAAGACTAAATCTTTATTCTCTCAAAGGGTAAAGAACACTAACGACATTAATTGGATTCAAATGCGAACCTGCATAGCGCACAACAACTGCAGGAAATAGTCCATTCCTCGGTTGAAATTTTTAATGAGACCATCAGTCCAAGTTGTGGGCGGAATCGTTAAGATATATCTCAAATCTATCACCACAAAATTAGTGCGTTTTAACATTGATCCATTCCCGCCGCGGTCGAATTCCAGCTTTCGTTCTTAAATAGCAGAATCAAACCTTCAATTATATCTCCGTAGGATGAGTATACTCTGGCCGAAAGAAATTCTTGTATGGACATACCACTATTCAGCTTTTGTTCACACTCTGACATCAACGTACGCATTATAGTAAATATTACATCATGTTCCTCGATCAGATAATGTGCTATAGTCGGCACCGTGAATATCTGCACGGATAGCGAAGTGATAGAATACGGATGATCATGGTCGTCGGAAATGAAGTCTTTCATCATGTCCGCATAGTTACGAGAGAAAAGCTGCAAGTATTTGACAATTGTATCATGTTTGCTCATTAATAACACACCAAAAAATTACGTGAAACCTTACAGTAGCAAACTTCTTTTTTAACTCGTAGTCTTTTAGCATCCCTGCGATAAGTACGTGATGCCATGAACTCCGCGCGGATTTCCACAACTTGGTATCATTTAGCATGACTCCCTCAAGCATACATGGGCCAGATTCTTCTTCTTCCTATAAACACACACATACAGTGATATACAGCCTATAGGTTAATTCCAAAAAAAGTGATTCTTTTGAATATATAATCGATTGAACAAACCTGGAGTTGAGGGGTCCTCGGCTTTCGAGTTTCGACTAGGATAGCAAATAAGTCTCGAAATGCACCACTTTTTTCCAGCAAGGATTCAATCCACTCCAACACCTTCATGGAAAAGATTTGATGGGCAACCACGTGCGACTGCATCACATCTACCTTTAACGGTTTGGCCCCATTTCGTGATGTATAGCGCTCGATAACTTGCTTAGCTTGGTAACAACCCTAAGTAAAGTATTATTAATCATATGGGTTAAATTATTGTAAGTGTTTGAGTCAGAGATATATTTAACACTTTTAATAGTTTCCATAATTTAGGATTTTGTTTTACCTGGAACTGATCAATTTTTACTACACAGCGACCCTCTCGGTCAATCATAGTTGCATAGTCTACCGCATCTCGTTGCTGACACTCCAAAGCCCGTTGCAAAGTAGAGATAACGGTATCGAAGGTATGAGTCTCATCATTGTACAGGACGGTACAATACAATTCATCTTCCACAAAGTTACGAATGTTTTCAGGAAGTGGACCATCATCACTATCTGAAAACTCCAAGTCTGGTGGGACAGTCAAGGTAAGTTCGCCAGTTAGCATTTTGTACGCATATCCAAGTAACAACCCCAAGAGAAACGAAGCTCGATCCTCAAGATCTTTGGTAGGGATCTTCCGGTCGTCCCCACCATTAGTGATGATTGGTTGGTGAATAGCACAATACTTATCCGACTTCCATGCCTCCTCATCTCCACAATCACAGTAGCCGCCTCCACTTGAAGTGGAAATTTTATACCTGCAGTAGACAAAGTACATTAGCAAATTTTAAAAAGTCACTAAATGCTTGAACTTAAGGAAACATTCATTTTGTAATGAAGATGATAATGATTAATTTTACCGGTGATTTTTATGACCAGATTGCTTAAAACAAGCAGAACACAGAACACAAGTGGGATCCATTCCACAATCCCTGCAGCTGTATGTTGGTTCGCCCACCTTAAAAACCCGCCCACAGAGTGAAGGCCGAGCGACGTTTAAACTCTGTATATATGTTTAGAAAGTAAAAATACGTTAGAAACAATACCTTTCCAAAAAAAAATACAAACGGACTGTCAAAATCCTTACCTGCATGTAGTCAGTCAATTCATTATTTTTATCCAGAAACTTGTCAAGAACTGGAAATAAAATTTTTTGTGCTTGGGAAGAGTTTCCATCTTGAGGTTGGGACTTATCCAATGGTGACAAGGTTTTCCGCAATTTATAGCAATATGGTACAGCCCATGACAAATACTTCTTAAGTTTAGTTTCAGCCAGTGAATTTCCTCCTTTCTCCAAAACATCTAAGAATTGCCTCACAAATTCATCAACCTCGATTAACTCAACCCTACTGGCACTTGGAGCATTTGATCCATCACCATCAGACTTAGAAGTTAATTCTGCTCCTATGTCCATCATATCATCCAACCCCCGCATTTGACCACTGCTGTGGGGTCCATGAGGCCCACCACCTTCAAATTCTTCATCCTCATCGTCCATCCTTTCCTCTTGGTTACTTGAATCATCATCACTCATCTCTAACATCCTTATCTAGTGTATAACGCCTTATACACCAAAGGTCTGAGTATTTGACACGGCGAGATGCCGCGCTGGCAACGGTTTAAAAAGGCGTGGGTTTCACCTGTAGGGATAAGCCACATTATGAGCTACAGCATTTACTTTGATGTTCATAATACACAGTTCACACTTAAATTTCAATCATCTACTCAATCTACCTAATAAAATTTGAACAGAAACAATGAATTTATAAGGAGGAATGCAAACATTTATAACATAGTAATTCTTCACAATTTGTATTATACCTTTCACCTTTTTTTAGAAAGCTGTAGTACTATTATGCGCGCTTGAAATTTAAATAGTATCCATAACTGACACCCGTTTAGCAGAAATCTCGTAACTATAACAAAAGCGCTACAAAAATATTTCGCAAAGTTGATTTACAAATCCGAGATTTGAAATACTGGTGATTTCAAGAAATTCAGTATGCCTAAAGATCTGACTTAACGTATAGCGGTCATGATAAATACTTTATCAATCGATAACTTATAGTTACCAACAAGAGGTGAATCACTTTTGATTATCGTAATGCGTACGAAAATTATTTCAATAAATAATAATAACATAAACAGTGTAATATGTCTGTCTATTATGGTTGATTGACTATGTATTACTTGCACTTTTTGGGAAAAGGATTTGGATTTGGGTTCTTCTGAATCTACTTTTAGTTTGGCTGTCTGCAAATATCATGATGATACATCTGTATTTCGGACACATACCACCGTATACTCCTTACTCCTACTCTCAAACTTTATGGTGTAACACGTACGGAGGCCACATGCAATGCAATAAACACCGTGTGTTAATATCCTTGCAGTGTAATACATTGTACGCATAATATGGACTATGTACTGTAGAGATGAATGGGTTTAGTTTAACAAATCTGCTGATTTGTCCGTTTATCCTTTGTTTTGTAAATATTTCAGACTAAAAATTAACAGCGGATGAAAACCAAACATGCAGAGTCAAGATTAGCAAAAAGAAAACAAAAACAGTGGAAGTATGGAATATTAAAAATAATCAATGTGTAATTTCCGACCTACAATCAAAATAACGGCTGATTACTAATTGATTTGGTCTTTCTTGAAGTCTTTTAAGCTTAACACTGGTTACCAATCTGGCAAATAAAAATTTTACTTATGTCGCTTGAAACCTTTTTTGTAAGCACATTCATGCTTACATTGAACTTTTGCACTATGCATTTCTTAACCATCATTTAAATGGTATTTTATAAGACTAGTTAATTTAACCACCTGCTCCTGCCAAATTGAATCGTAGACGGTATTCCGGAAGTTTGGTATGAAACACGTTGGTTGTTTTGTATTTATTGGAAAATCAGAATCTATTACTCCCAATTACTAAAAATTACGTCTCCAGGAATCTATCAGTTTAAGGTAGTTTGATTAGACCCGCTGGTGGGTTTGGCAAATACTTAACTTGGACAATTTCATACAGCTGGATTACAGTTCTGACAATACCAAAATTGTTTATCTTAGCAAACCAAATATTTTATTACCATATTCTATCACTATTTTATCTTAATAAATCCAACGGAATCTATCATCTGTCCAATCCACAACCAATCATATATCAATTAAATATAAAATTTTTGCCGTTCCAAAGACCCTACTAGTTTACCTAATTTTAAGTTGACTTGATAAGTAACTTTTACTGAATTAGGACAAGGATTAGAAATTCAAAGTTTCTGTTTCTTTCGGAAAACGCACTTTGCTACATCTTTGCCAGGGTATGCATTCCCATGTTTATACATTTTATTACGAACCTGAGGCTATAAATGAAGAACTTGCTTGTAATCCACTGTACAAAACCATTGTAAAACATACTAGAAATACCATAAAAAGGTAAAACTTGTCGTATCCACCTTTCGTAGTCTTTGATTCTGATTAACGAACAATAGATTAACTATTATTTCGCCCACTAAAATTTAGGTGGTTTTACTTTAGTCTCCCAATAATTTTTCGTAGCATAAATTCGTTTACTATAATTAATTTTATATGGCACAATTTAATGTTATGTTTATATATATCATAAAGATAAACTTTATATGTTCAAGGAAAAACATCGTTCCTAATTAAAACCATAAATAAGAATCACCTAACCAATTTTTCGGCGATGGCCATGAGACTTGGAATGTCTTAACCAATTCGATACAGTTACATTGCATATTACTCACGAAACCAACCAAACTAATAATTTGTATATATACAAGTTTAAAAGACCCATTTAAGTCCAGTTGTGACAAAGACGACATGTTAAAGTTAACTTACTTTATTCTTGTTCCTTAGTACTTCAAGAAGGACAGACAGACACATCGTAAATACACTTACAAATTATTGGCCACTAGAATGATGAATCAAATCCCATTGAAAAACAANTTACAAATTATTGGCCACTAGAATGATG
Source organism: Lepidocyrtinus dapeste (assembly GCA_036850885.1). Classification (NCBI taxonomy): domain Eukaryota; kingdom Metazoa; phylum Arthropoda; class Collembola; order Entomobryomorpha; family Entomobryidae; genus Lepidocyrtinus; species Lepidocyrtinus dapeste. The sequence continues at coordinate 9,606 of JAANSQ010001129.1, forward strand.
AATCAAATCCCATTGAAAAACAAAAAAAATTTAAAGCGTAATACGTAAATACACGGTAAGGTAAAGAAACTCAATAATGTGCCTCACTTGCTCTCTAAGATCCCGAGAAGGAAGACGTTTAATATGATGAGCTCATCTGTAGGTGATTTTTATTGTGAGTAGTCGGCGGTTTACGTTCAAGGGAACATTCCATTAGCATGTCATATTATACGCAGCACAGAAAAACGAAGTAGGAAGTTGATATCAGAGACGTTTAAATCTCATTTAATTAAGGTGGGTCTCCTTGAATTTTGATAGTTTTGCAAAATGACTAAATACTTTCGCAGTGATTAGGAAACAACCGCTCTGAATGAATTAACGCTACATTGAAAAACACCGGATTAAATTTTAGATTAAAAAACTTATAACCATATATTACAGTGCCTATTCCTAACCAAAATGTTTCAGTTTTATATAATTTGCCAATTTGACATGCACTCAAATTCATCTGTCACTTTAGTTTGAGAAAATCAATCATCGGCAGCCGATGATCGGCTATTCAATTCTACCCTATAGTAGCCGCATGACTTCTAACTTATCTGCATTGTCGTTTTGAGTGCATTCCATGCGAGAGAAAAATCAACAAATGAAGGGACGATATTTTATTGAAAGAGTTTTGGTACTTTTGTAGTAGTCGCATGCAAATCCCAAGATTTCTGATGGTCAACGGTGCAACTATGCAAATGTTTATGGTAATACAACCAAATTGCGGCTATCAAGCCGCAAACAAAGTAACTAAGTATTGCAAACCATGTAGTATTCAAAAACAATAATTCTGAATCAAAATCCTGAGCTGGATTAGATCTTTAATTTACAATTTTGTGCAGAAGTAAAACAATTCTTCGTCTGATTTAAAAACATGCATACTCCACGCTCTTTCTGATTGATACCATCCATATATGATTGCATAAAGCACAAACAAATTAAGCAAAGGTCTTTACTTTTGGCGTACACGTAGTAGTAGTATTCTACCTGTATTTGCAGATAAATTTTCGTGTGCTCATTAATCTCCATATAACAGCGCAGCGTTCAATTATAACGCACATAAGCGTCATGTATACGTGTTCGCCTAGAGTAGGTAAATGATCCAGGGATTTCCCTCCATGCTGTCAGAATACATTAGCAATATTAGCATCTCGTGACTTTATTTTTCCAAATCCAGAATCAGAAGTGATGGAATAGACGAATGGGAAACCCATTCCATTACGGAGGAGCTGATCGCTATAGAAAATACGAGGAGGTGCTAAGGATAACAGCTTTCGTAAAGCACTTCAAGCAAACTCGGAGGGATTGAATTTAAAAAAGCCCTGTAATAATTGCTTTCCAAAACAGGGGAGTTTTTTACCCTTGAAAATATACACTCTACTCTCTACATAATGTCTGTCAGTAGTTATAACCGGCGCTTAATCATGTCGCCCATGCCTAATTTTGAAAATTTATTCAATGGTAATACGCGAATTCACAAAGTATTGACAATTATTAATTCAGGACTTCCAAAACCCCTTACATGTTTTTACTTCTTGAGAGGTAGGGGACTATTTTCAGGGCAAGGTTAACTTTTCCAATATAGTCTCCAACATGGCCTGTTATCTTTAGAGCACGGTTAACAAAGGGGTATATTATCCCCCGAGAAATCGGGATTTTAACATTAAATGGTTACGGCAGCAAAAAAATTCCATGCCTAGCAAGGCACAAGTATCCCCTTTCCCTCTTCATTCCCCAGCAGGATACCTTTTTAGCAAAGACAAGCCTTGTAGAAGGTTTACGGTATGACTAAATGCAGGCAAAGATGCGACTTTTGAGAGTCGATTAAGCAATGGAGGTTTAAACTTATGCGACCTAATACTTTAATTTAAATTTTAAATATGCTTAAATGAAACTTCGATAATAGTCAAAGTGAGATGCCATTTATGTCGGAATAGACAAGATATGATGATGATTTGATTATTGATGATATGAGGATGATAACATGATTATGTCTAGATTTGAATTTACTTAATTTTGAAAATCTTCGATCTCAAATTGATTAAACTTTTAAACTATATTAAAGCCTTAGATCTAATATAATTAAAGCCAAAACGTCCATGCAAGGCAACTATGTATTAGGTTGATATTAAAGAAATTAGTTTACCTGACACATGAAAAGTAAAACAATCAGCTCTAAAAGATAAAATTACGCCAACGATCACTTATTATAACTATGTTCCTCAATTCGTAGGCTTTTTTAAACAAGATCGTTTATTCCTCGTAACAGTCAAATTTAGTTGATCACCATATGTGCAGTATCCTGTCTAATGGGGTGTCGAGATACATTCACAACTCAACTAGCACTTGATTTTTGATTTTGATGGTAGTACATGTTGTAACCATATCAGTTTAATTGCTACCGGAAATTCATTCAATCAGTACTTAAATACGTACGAACAAAATGTGATGTCAACAGGAAGTAAAATATCATCCATGTTTTAAAAGCAAAGATAAGATGAACAAATGATCTCATTATTTATTTCCACTTTTTATATATAATCGCTTCTGAATCTGTATAAATTCATGTACATTCCATAGAAACTTTCTTACAATAGCATAAACTAATCTAAATCATGCTAGCCTATGTATGGTTTTTTGGTTAAATATATAATTTCATTATATAAACCTACACTTTTGATTTAATGTTTCTGACTAAACACTTTGTAGGTAATTAACAAAATGTTATATAAAGTTCATTAATGCTCGTAAAAAATCAAACAAAATGTCATAAACTTCGTGCTAATAAATATGTTACATAGGTTGTTTGGGAATCACTTAAATTTTAACAAAACTTTGTGAAATACTGGCAAGATCTTCAGTAAATACTTTCACCTGTACGCTTTCCTGATTTTAATGACTTTGTACAGAAGTTATACACATAAATAAGCTGTCACAATACTAAAATATAAAATGAAACTTAAATTCTATCATTTTTTGCAGTCAAAGCACAACCAACTTAAAACTAAAAGCACCAGATAATTCATAAAAGTGTAAACGACACTACCACTAAAACAGAACAAACGTCATCCTGTATCATAGCAATAATTTACTACGATAAATTTAATAAATACTTGCATTGACTCTATGATATATTTTGGGTTTGCATGTTATTCAAACGTTTAATCTTGAAGTTAGGAATCAACAAATTATGTGCATTATAATTAACAATTAATTTCACGAATAAAAAAGTATTTCGAGTTATGTTTCACGAGGTAATACAAAATGATAATGGGAAGTACGCACTAGATACTACGTAGCAATGTAATCTTTAGCATCTAAACTAACGTGGGAGTCCAGACTTGTGGAATCCGAATCATTGCTTTGGGGCCCGGAATAATTTGCAGCTTCCTGGAGTCTCATAAGCATGTTCATCTAAACAAAAGCAGAAGTGAAGAATTTAAGGTTTAAGAAATTTGCCTTAAAAGGAATTCATCATAACCAAAATGTAAAAAGTAGTAAATAGTTACCAAAGGATCGGAGTCGGCTACGTTTTCTCCGCCATTAACATTCCCAGACTTTGATCCTGTATTACCCAAGGTTACATTACCACCTGATTTAGTATCGTAACCAACATCCTCAGGACGAATTCTAAAGGAGAAATAATACAACGAATTACTTCACTGGTATTTTGGCTTAAACAGTACTGTCTGAAAAAAACGAGATTTTACTCATATCAGCACACCTTTGTAAAGATGATTTTCCAGTGTTCAGGGTGAGTTGCTGGGACCAAGGGTAGCTTAGCATTAGATATTGAGATGGATCCTCCCAAGCCACTTTTTTCCCAAAGATTTGAAGACCCTCCTTCACAGCTTCGATCAAATAAGGAACTACGGAATAATGCCATAAGTCGGTGAACCATACTTGTGAGTTTGCAACATCCATGGGACACGAAAGAAAAAGCCTTGGCCCAATGGTAACATCTGCTGAGTTATGTGATTCGAGGAACTTGTTAACATGATGCCAAACTTTTGGAATCCAGTCAACTATCCTTGCAAGTTCTAAATTTTTCGTGCCATTCTGTGTATCAACTTCAATAAGTCGACGCTGAAGATATCTTCCCAAAAGACCCTTCACAGGCTCAGTATGATTACCAAACAAAATCCAACGGAAATTATGATGCAGCTGTACAGCAGATGGAGGAGAAGTCGCAGATTGAGTCATGGTTCCAATAATAACGGGACTGGAAGAATCCAACTGCTGCTTGGAAGAATTGAGAAGTACGCCGTTGAACACGTCACCGAGATTCTGGACTTGGTGTAAATTATCCAGGATTATCACAGACGGTAGGTCAATACCAGCAGTGCCGTCACATTGTTCCACCAGATTGGTTAAATATTGTCGAAGCTCTTTGCTATTCTTGTGGTCAGCGCTGAAGCTCGCGATAGCTTCTGGACAAGGATCCTTCCCTGATCGAGCCACCAAAAACTCTCCAAGCTTTCTAGCCAAGTAGGACTTACCCGTTCCGCTTGGCCCACAAATTATGATCCTGCCGTTGTCTCCAATAAGTGACATGTATCGCTGAAGAACAGACTTAGGTACTAGCGTTTCAAACGACAAAGCATCTAGAGAACCTTGCAACGCTCCTTTAAGACAAACTCGAACTTTTGTCACATCTCCCACAAGATATCCACATGGCAGCAGTTCCGGTGGTGCACCATCTTTTGTTCGGAGGATCTCGCCAACAGCATAACTTAACACAGAGTCTGCACTCAGACCTAAGCTTGACATTGGATCGATTCGCATCAGGTAATCCTAAATAAAAAGAAAAAGATTTTACTCTATCCATTCATTCAAGCTTAAACATTCGAATAATGAGAAATACTCACTTTAAAAGCTCGTTTCACCATAGAATCTAGAGCATCCCATTTGCTTTTGTTGCTAACATTTATTGTGCCTATTACACATTCTTGTGCAGGTAGACCCTCCACAGGGCTAACATAACGCTCATACGAGCCATGGGATCCCAAGTAAACTGACACCGTGATTCTTTTCCCTTCCTTCTCTGTTGCATCCCCCGTTAGAAACATCTCTAACGTGGTGGAGGAAGGCGGTGGAATTTCTGATGCGCTCAATCTCCGATCAACTGCTTCCGCTGCAGAGAGCTGCAGTGAAGTTTGCGATGATGTTAAAGATTTGCAGGTGACCATGCGTTGTAATCGTTCGTTATCTTGCTTGAGGCTTAGCATTTCGTTCTAAAAACATGGAAAATAGCAATATTTTTATTTTCCATTTCCAACAAATTTTGCATTTAGAGCTCAAGTTTTTCTGTAATCAAAGAGAATTTTTAATAAAGAAACACGCTTCCATACCCTCATTTTAGTGACGGTTTCTTTCAATGATTCTAGTTGATGGGCGCTCGTAAGTGCCTCTAGACGAATGTCTGTGAGAACCATCTCCTTCTCTCGAAGTTGTTTCTTCAAATCATCCACAGATCTTCCCTCCTCCACAGGTTCTTCACTAAGCCTGATAAGGAGATAAAATTACGATGTAATTACAACGACTTAGATAAGTGGTGAAGAGAAATTTTTTTAAGCCGGAGAGTTTATCAAAATATATATATATACCCTGATGATGATCCTCTAGACCTCCCATCATGATTCACAGGTACTCCACCAGTAGACCGAGGTGAATGCGAACCCGTACTAACAGAGCAACTTGAATTATTCTTGCTTCCATCTCCAATCGGAGGGTTGAGTAGGGGAGATGTAGGCATCCCGGAAGTCCTCAAGCCTCCATTGTGACCCTGTTGAAGTGAGTGATGGAGGGGTGGTTGTGGAATGGTGCGATGCAAGGTGCTCTGACTAGTTGGACCTAAATTGGTAGCAGAGTTACCAACATGATGGTGAGGATGAGATGAGCCATTCACATCACCATGAAAATGGCGAAATTGACCGTCATGGTCAATTATCATACCATCGTTGGGAGGAGCATTATCAGGACTGGTGTCATTCCTAGATTTGCTCTTTGAACGCGAGAATGCCTTGGTAAATGAGCTCCGCAACTGGGAAAATCAATTCATCAAAATTAGCTCTGTCGCCCACTATAGTGATTCCACTTGGAACATTTTAAAAAGTAATTACTTAATTATTGTAAACCTACCCAGCCTTTCCCTTTAGGATTTTTCTTTTTGGACCCAGGACTCTCAGGTGTGATCAGATTGGCACTGTGAGTTGGCGTTCCAGACGGGGTCATTTGGATTTGACCAGACGGACTAGAAGTATGAGAGTGTGATGTACCACTACATGCAGAAGAGATGGAGTTAATGCTAGACACGGAATCTGCGGACAGTTGTCTAGCCATGGGACTACTTTCCTCATGCGTCCCAACTATCATACAAATAAGGGAACCAGAAGCTATAATTACTTTTTCCACTAATGAAAACGTCTTTTATTAAATTTAAATACATACATATTTCTAATTAATTGTCATTCAATTACCTCCACTCATTTTGGCAACAGTTAATCCAGCTTCGACACTTTGTTTTCTCAGAAGATCAATTGTAGTTCGAAGTTCATTCAGTTCAGAATCCTTCTGTTCCGCAGTAAGTGTCAAAGTTTGAAGACGTTGGGTCATGTTTGACAGCGACTGCTCAAAAGCTGCAACGACATGAGCCTATAATAAAAATAAAAAATACTGTTACACCTGTCATTCGCTGATGAATTGCATATTTTTCATATTCTAAATAGGTATTACAAGTTGGCATTTCACTTCATCGACACACGATATACTCTCTAATTCTATCAATAAATCAAAAGCAATAAAAGTGATTGCTTCAATTCTCATTGTCGGACTATCAATCATACGCTATGTTTACTTGGTTTGGAGATGTTTTGAATCACAACTAAACCAAACGAGGCTGACATTTTTTATTTTCATAGCCTCATTAGTAACTCTATCAATTAAAAGGTGTTTCTCACATGAAAATAAGCTACATGCATGGTGTATTGACAGCATCTTCTACATCAACCTTATCAACGCAATGCAATATGCAATGGCAACTGTAATA
>JAANSQ010001130.1:0-11635 GCA_036850885.1 Lepidocyrtinus dapeste
TATTAAGCACCTGCTTGACACTTTTTCCCTGAATGAACGTGTTAATTTAGAACATGCTTTACGAATTTCCTTTAAGAGTCTTAAGAATCTCCGTAGTTTTTTTTTGCATTTCGCACTTGCATTCACATAATAATCCATGCCTTAGTTCCCCACTGGCTTATATTACCAAATGAAAAGGGTGACGATCACGATGGACGCTCTTTATTAAGCTCGAAATAATGAAATGAACAGAGAGAGTTTCTTTTAGATCTCTTCATCTCAAAAGAATCTTTAAACTTTAAAGGAGTTACCTTGCATTCAACGGTGGAACTCCAACTCACCTGTCTGTAGACTGTAGATCGCAATGCACTTTTTTGTGTAGCTCGTTATCATCATAATAATCATGAGAGACTGATTAACAAGGCGAGAATGAAACGTGATCTCCTTGTTCAACGCGAGAGAATATTATATTCGTTTTGAAAAGATGAAGCCGAGACAGTAAAAGAGGATGTTTTTTTTGCATTCTTCCTGTTCTCTTCCACCATAAAGATATCAAATTGCTTTTGTCTACGAAACAAGTGTAGCAGAACAGGTGCGGAGGTGCCTACACTCTTCAAAACAGTATGAGCGCACCAACCACTTCTGCGCAGCGTAATTAAGTTAAATTGAGGAAATTGTCACATAATTTTAAAACTTTAGAAACTAATGCGTTGTAAAGTGTACAGCCCCTAAGGACGTGATTTTCGATGGTATCCTGCAACAAAGTCTAGTTTTTGCAGCGAGGCAAACCCTACATGAAACTGTTTGGATGAGTGAATATTCTGATTTGCTCTCTCTCTTTCTTTCTCTGATTTTATTTTCTAGTTTGGGGTTTTGACTTGCTCTAATTGAACTGATTATAACGTAGCCTGTTCCCCTCCTCGTGAAAATTACCTGACTTGATCTTGACTCAAGTCAAGTAAGTGATTGATTAGGTTGACAGTTGTATCTCTCTACGTAGAAATACCTCTCAAGATCATTATTCCTCTTAGAAAACAGATGTCAACAGCTACGTGTGTTATCTCCCATTTTTATCTGTCTCCTCCTGGAGTAAGTGTTACTAGGTATGGTGTACTCATGTTGAACACGTTGAGCGAGATTTAGAGATAATAAAAACCCTGAAATTAGATTAAAGGCTTGGCCCTACACTCCAAAGCTTCTCTAGTTAATTAACATGTTCACTTCTGGCCCCGGTTACTGATCTGATTTTTAAGCGTTGATAAATGTCAATTTAATCACTTGATTCATCTCCCAAAATGCTGTTTATAGCTTTAAGGTCTAGGCCTAGACTCCAGACCCACCTCTGAAACTACTTTAAGCTAAGAGTGATGGTGGGAAATTAGGTGTCACTGAACACCAGTTGAACAAGAATACAATTTTGTCACTCAAAAATGCAGAAGGTTACATTACATGTACAAAGTGTCATCTTCATTTCTAACAAAATTCCCTCCAGGAGTTCATACTCTCTCAGCCTGAAATGCCAAAATCCTCTATATTTTCTGCTCAACTTCATCCATTCCAAGAAACCTATTTTAAAATGAAAGCTATTTATTCCCATACACTTTCCCGATCAGTGACCCTTTTCCGCTTGTTAAAACACAAAGTTTTATTGCCTTTGCCTAGAATTTAACTTTGGCTTTCATCTTTTCCCAATAAAAAATTCATCGAATTCACTTCTTTCCCTTTTCCCTGAACTTCAAGGGGTCGTACGGTGGTCTGGTTCTGGTATTCATATCCTTTTCCTTTCCTCTTGTCTTCTTGTCATGTTACCCATCAACATCAGCAACATCATCATCTCAAAATACTACTATCGCCAAAATACAGACTGGGGGGATGTACTATAAATATTATAGTATAACTTACTTCGTCCTACAAGAAGAAACCTTTCTCTATCCATATTTCCCTAACGAAACACCTACCAAATGTATTTACCACCTGTCAACTCATCTCATTTGCAATTCTCTCTTTTCTCAAAGAAAAACTGGGTAACAAGGAACAAAAGAGAGGAAAAAGAACCTTATTATATTTTACCCAAAAAAGAGACTGTTTCCTATCCCAAAAACATGACAAGCACAGAAGAAAGGAGCGCCGGTTTCATTCAATCTTTTTTGCGTTTGATGCAAATGCAATTTTTTTTAGAAATGTAAAAAATATACTTATTTTTTTATTATTCCCACCTAAAAGACGCAAAGTAAGGTAGGGAGTAAAATAAACAAGTCAAGTTGACAAGCTATGCATGCATGTAAATTGTAGAGAGTAAATAGGTTTCTTCAAGCATTGCCGATTTTAACCGTGAAATTAAGCTTATTGCTTACACGACTTTAGGCTGGAGACTAAAATTTGCGATAAACCACAAACAAGCCTATTTTCTACCAGAAATCTGCAAGAGTGACCATCTCTATTAGCTTACTTGTGTTGGGTACGCTTATCAAAGGCATTACACTAAATTAAACGTTATTATTCTTCTTGTCTTCAGATAAATTACGATATTGCCTGTATGCATTTCATATGCAATTCAAATTATCCCAAAAGCATCCACCATCCAACCAGCCACCCACGCACGAGTAGACATATGCAAGCCTAAAGTAAAAGATGAAAACTAACAAATTAAAAAAATGCAATTTCATACTCAAATTTTAATCTGGTATTAATCTAACCCAAATACTGTCATTTCCTTAATATCCCACACAAATCCCAGGACAATATGTTTCCTATTTTACTATAAAATAATATTTTCTAGTATTCTACCTCACAATCTGAACAACAAAAGGAGGAGAATAAACAGAAAAAAAAATTATCCTATAATTTACTTGTCACATGCCACATGTCATCCTGGTGCGGCTACCTAAAAAAGATGACAATTTTTGACAATGCCTCGAAAAATAAACATCATCATTTTCTTTACATGCAAAACTATTATTATATTCGTTGTACTGGCCTGCTTCTCACAATCAGTACATCAAATCCTATACAATGACAAAGTATACAAAAAAACGATATAAAAATGTAGTAAAAAAATAATGATTCGAAATCATTCTCTTCGATCTCACAAATTCACAATCCGGTACAAGGAAAACACTTGACTTGACACCTTCCTTCGAAAATTGTCACCTGCAGTATTGCATGCTCCAATAAAACAAACTAATTCCGAGTACAATACACACAGATAGAATCACAATATTTTTGAAGCAAAACCTGTTTTAAGCAATTCAGATCATTTCAAATGCGGAATCGAAAAATTCAATCTATTTTTTTACGATTATTTTTTCACTTGTTTTTCCCTTTGAAAGTTTGTGTGTCCACTAAGCAGTCCTCTCTTTTTCCTATTACCATAATGCATAACCCTTCTTTTCCTCTTTGGCCATCTTTCAAAAAAACAGAAAATCGTTATTATTTTATTTATTCAATATTTCATTTCTTTGGAAGAGAACAAGAGCAAAATAACAAAACATAATGGATCATATATCATAAATATTTATTTCAACTGTTATAGGCTTTCCGATCGATAACATCATGTCATATCCCCAAGAGCTTTCCTTACATTGCTTGGTATTGGTATACTGTCCACTTTTATCTTCATAAGGCTTTGGCATGGCATGACTGCATGGCTCACTTCAAAAACATCTTATTCTAAAGTCGAAAATGTATGCCAAACTTGAAACTCCACTTGAGAGGACTAAATTCGGGTCAAGATTTTCATAAAAATTTCATTCATCATGCTACATCTCTCTGTGTACTTATGTTGATACGATCAATCGAGAGTACCCACTGTACATAGATAACCCTACGCTTATACTCTACTCTTATACTTTTCCTATAGTGCTTACCTTTCAAAAACTGAAACAAGTTGAAGGCATTCGATTCACTTTGACTTTGACCAGATAAGACAACACAAAAATATGTATAAAAATGCAGATTTTCTAAAAGGGAAATACATTCGCATCTTGGCAAATACAAAACGTGTTCACCTTTCTTCAAAGATATAAAGATATGGAGGAAAGTTGAAGCCATCTTATCTTCACTTTAGTGTTAGTACTGTGACCCGTCTTTCTCCTATCTTTGAATGTATAAGACATACTGATTGTGTGTCTTTTGAGCTGACGTCACGCTTTATTTCTGCACTGGGTCTAGTTTCTCTAGTCATATTCATTATCATATTTACATTTACGGGAGATCACTGCAACAGCAAAGAACAACAACATCAAGCCATTCAAGTCGAATGTCTGAGTTTACAGAGCAAATATATTTTTTCAACCCTTTCGCTTACGCTCAACTTCTTACTAGGCTCGGGTGAGGTGTGGAGAAATTAGCGTACAAAATGTGCCGTACCTTATTATGCATCTTACATCTCGAGCTAAATATGGGTAACGAGAATCAAGTTCAATGCAACTTTTGAAAATAATCGCGAAAAAATAAATTTTGCCAGCTCAAGTTTGTAGTTTGTAAGCTTTGCTAAAAAAGGAGTGGTAGCTGGTGCTCGTACTATACTGTTACATTGTATCACTTGTATCAGTGTAGATGGTGAAGAAGTGGAAGAGGAAGAAAAAACATAGCTGTCTCTCGGATGATTTGTGTTGCATTTTTAGTGAACCGCGTAAAAGCTTACATGACGTTTCTTTTCTCGTTTCTCTAAAAATACTACATGACATATTTCTTTTTATCGGGGGTACGAAACGAACACGGAGATTCACTTGAGGCTATACACTTGGTCCGTATATCAAGAAACTCACCCTGTCTCGAAGGAACACACACATACAGTTTAAATATGTTCCATCAGGGAGCGATTTCGCATTGCAGTTAGATTCTACCACATTCATATAAAAAAATAATATTTTCTGATCGAATTGTTATTGATATTGGTTTGGTTTACTTTTTCTTGAAGAAAAACCACAAGTAGACATAAAGCAATTGCACCCGTTCTCTATCAAAGTGCAATAGTCAGGAAACCGCATTTTAGATCATGATCTCGTCATAATATTCATGATTCGTACATTTTTTTCTGCAAATTTGATTTTCTCTGTATTTTCGATTTGAATTAAATTTCGAACGTGAGCTGCTCACGGCTCAAATGTATACACCGCAATAAGAAACGGGAGCTTTAACGTCATCGGCGTTTTGTCCCTTATAGCTTCTCGGCTTTCCTGCAATTTCTCAATCAAAACGGGGAACTTTTTAGAAGAGGTCATTTTTTTATTGCCATTTCTTCAGTGACCCGTTGCTCTCCTCATGCTTTGCGGTCTCGTGCATGCAAATTCGAATAAAAAATCTATTGCGATTCTAACATAACTTTAAAAGCTGTAAGAGTCTATAGGGTCATAAAAAATGTGGGACTTGGTTCGAAAACGGAAATACTTATGATGAAGTAGGGGTATAGTGGCAAACCAAAACTGCATTATCTTTTTTTTACATTGGCACACAGTCCCAGTAGAAAGAGGGACACCCAGAAATAAAAATTCAATATAAAATTATTATTGTTATTACAGATTAAATACGGGAGAAAAACTCCCTGTAAAATTATACGAGAATGTGTGGCCATTAACGTCCCAAATATAAAGGCACGTTTTTCGGAGATTCCACCCTTGACATTTTTACTCTCTACGCATTTATTTTTTATCTTGAAACCGCCTAAAATATCCCCTTTCTTGTAGTAAACTAGCTATGGGACAGTAGTCCTAGTCACACCGTCAATTTGCAAATGTAGAGCGTGGGTGCTAATTCCGTTACTTAAATTTTCTTCAGATGACAAGAGTTCAGGACGGGTTGGATTTGAAGAAGGTGCGTAAACTCATAATGTATTTTTTTTGCATATTTTCTCTTCAAAATATTATTACATTGTATTATGGAAATATTATTATTCTCTTTTTGGGTATGCCCCTTCTATTATTTTTTAATACACATAAATTCCCCGAAAATGGGTGACAGTTATATTCGCTCATTTTCATAAAAATTCCTTTCTCCGTGAAACTCTGGAGATTTCATAGCATATGGCGTAGCCATAAGCCTATAAACTCTATTATTTCCGGTTTCCCCCCGCTACACCCCTATCATTTTATTGTCTTTTTATCCTTTTATACTTGAATCCAAAATTCCAAATATATCCCAGAGCAGCTACAGTAATAACTTTTTCTTTAGGTTTGTCACCCATTCTACACATAGCCTACACTTCACTCCAACCTCCAACTCCAATTCCTACCATATTTGCTCATTGTCATTGAACCATGTAAACTCCCAAAGACCTGAGTCATTCTTTAAGTTCTGCTGACACAATAATTCCATCTGAAAAAAAATAGTCTAAGAAAAAGTAAAAACTTTTACATTTTTTAAAGCATTACCATAATACATAATCATAATTTCTTATATCTTTGGAATAAACATGTACCTATTTTTCATGAAAAAATATGTACTTATTCAACTAAACGAAAATCCTTCGTGGCTTTAACTAAACCATTCATATTCATACAAGGTGTACTTCCTTTAGCAAAACTGATTATGGGGATGATGAAGTGTGTCATCATTTTTTTCAGATGCCCGAAACCAAATAAGAAGGAGATCAAAACATGCCTAATCACATCTAAGGTATGATAAAGGATAGACTTGAAGCTCAATCAAAATCGTTCTTAATGGCCAAATCGCTATCATCATCCGTGCTTATGTTACTTTCTGCAATCTCATTCTCTCTCTGAAGGAAAATCCTATTAGAAAAAACTCATTTTCCCGTTACATCCAACAACAATCCAACATTGACTGTATTACATTGTTGTAGATTGTACTGCCAACAAAATGATTACGATGTGGATGCCCATCACACAATCTTTTCCTCGGTCTGCACAAGAGCTTAGCTTATGAGCAGGATTTTTTTTGTACAATCTCGGCTTGTTTTTTGGCAAAGGGAAAAGTAGGTAATATGAAATACTGACGCTGGCTTGTCTCCTCAAGTAACTGAACAGGTATTGCTAAACTTTGATTTCTTTAAAAGCTCTAGTCAACTCGAAACGATTGCAAAATGCATCTTTACATTATCATATAAAGCCTATTCACATGGAATGGACTTAACCGTTCTCTGACCTAAGTATATGTGCATTTACTGACAACTGAATGGTCTTCTTTTTACACATTTTACCAACTGCTGTGAAACGCGTAAGCTAAGGAAAGCTAAACTAAAGCGGAGAACGTTCTTATCTAAGCTCAGGTGTGTGTATGCTCATTGTTTAGTGATAGACACAAATTTCAATGCTAATGAGGCGTTAGATACGATCCGATTCCATTTTCTTATGTTGGAGTCACTAGGGGAATTACACAATTTAACTGTTTTATAGGTATTTAGCAAGTTTTACTCCGGACAGCCTCGTTACAATAAGTTACAGTAATGTTTGAAGCTTCATTTTGCATTAATAATACACCAAAATCAAAAATCGAAAAATATCTTTAGCCTTGGGAATTTCAAAAACAAATATGTTATTTTTTTGGGCGTCCAACTATAACAATTTTCTAAAAATTATAATTGCTCTGCTCATATGAATACTTACGTCAAAAACTATCAGCTTAATTCCAAACCCCATTTTATTTCACTTTTACGTATTTTTGTAGCTTCTGTTCCTGTTCCTCTTGATTATAATTTTTTCCCTAACGGTAACGGTACCATCCTCAACAAGAATAAAATGTTCTTGTGTGTTTATCACTCAGCTTATTTTTCAAACTTTGTATATATTCCCCTACCTGAGAGATGTTACAGAACAAACACGCAATCATCCTCATCATCCTTTATTCTCAGTAAGGGAAAAACAATGCAAAAGAAACAATAATTGGCTTTACTTCTTCCCCATTTAAAGCTCATGAACATGAGCACTGTAAAATCTCAAGTTTAGCATTCATATTCATAATCAGAAACATTAACTGTTGCCAATGCTACATTTTTCAAAATCCCTACATTGTTCAGAAGGACTCTGTTCAAGTTTCAAGTCTTCAAGTCGCCACCGTTCGCGTATAGGTAGTGCTTCATCTACAGAGCATTTATCAACGTGTATCCTTTAAATAAAAACATAATTCATAAGAAGCCAACTTACAACTCCTTTTGTGATAATAATAATTGTAGTAATCGCTTTGACCTAATACATACAACAAGTATTGTTATATCTCTTCTACTTTTTGCTTTAAATCATTCAAGGAAAAATGAGTCTTTATCAATTTCAAAAGGAAGGTGAGGATGTGACGAAAGGGTGTGGCTCATGTTTTTGTGTCTTCGCACTCATTCTTTTTGAATCCTGGTAAAACGCAAACCAAACCACTAACGTACCACGGCTGCTGTTGCATAGCGGCATCCTTTTTTTTGCTAATCTAGATGCCTAAGTTACTCCACACGCCTTTAATAAAATATAATAAATGCAATCAAGGCAAATGATAATGAAGCCGCCAAAATTTTTTCAATCAGCTCCCTTACTCTGATACTTGTTAACTTCATAATTCTTCCAAAAAAATTGATTTTTCTGTAGCATATCTGATTTAGAAAAATTGGAGGGTATAAGTATCCTCTATCCTCCTCTTTAGAAACTTCCGCTATAAATTCTTTTAACATCCCGCCTTATAATAAAGGCTAGTCTATGTGATGCTGTGTCTAGTGATCAAATTGAAAATTGACTTCTACTGAATCAACTTAACCAGAGTCATGAAATTCTTCCGAAATTGGCGACAAATCTAAAGATCAATGAACCATTCAAATGATCTTCCTCTTCCCCTCAAAATCTTCATGCTATTTTGCTTGAATCTGCAGTGCAGTCTCTAGCTCATGTAGGAAGTCTAAAGTGTCTAATCCCAAAGAATCTCTTGGGTCAATACAGCCTATGCCTAAAAAGAGACGCTCCTTTCCCTTCCCATTCATTCTTTTCCTAAGCAATTAATTTTTTTTCCGATAGACCTTATATTCCCACTTTTATTCAAAACGAGCCAATTTTTATTGCAAAATTTTTTACTTAGCTTATTCAACATCCATCTTGTCATGTGTAGGGTACTCTTACGTAACCTAAAGTCAAATCTAAAAAGCCTAGCCTCTCTACATTTCTTTAACATTTCGCATGCACGAACTCTTCAGAAAAAAAACGTTCTAAAATCTACGCACGGACACTTCTTCCTCCTTTTTCTTGGATGTACCAAAAAAAATACTGAGACTGACGGATCTTCTATTGAGGATCGTACGTGTGTTTATGTGTTCCATGAATAAGAAAACCGTTTTTCCTTCCATCATCCATTCGCCATTATCATTATCCACGGAGGGATGATGGTGATCAGCGAATCCATCCTGAAGGCAAGAATCTATTAATGGCAATCGATTCTATCGCCATACATTTTATTTCACATCTCGCAAAAAAATCTAAACAATGGATCGATACACTCTTTTCCTGTTTCTGTATTACGTAGCATGACCATGAAATGATGAAACGATGAACAGAACAGGACAATAAAAAATAGATTAAACTGAAAATGTCTTGAAAGCTCCGTTGTTTTCAAAATTTGTTCTGCTGATCGTACCTCCTCTCTTAAACTTTGATTTTGACGAAATTTCGCAAAAAAAAGTGTATGAATTGTAGAAAAAAAATTGGTTCATTGAACTGTTTGAACGAAGAACCACGTGTAGTAATTCCAATCCAATTCGGAATCGATTTATGATTCAATGACCGTCTCGAAACTTGAATGAATATCGTATATAACGTGAATAAATCACGGAGTATATTATACAAAAAATGATGATTTTGAAGTATATCGATAGAGAAAAAGTGTCACCACTCGACAGTCCAACACTCTCATTGTCTCGTCACGTCATGTCACGTACGCGGACATTTCCTTCGTTATTTTATAGTCTTATACATTTAATTAAAATCCTTTTTATTCTTTAGCTTCCCTTTTGGCACATTCTCAGATGAGCTTGTGTACAATGCAAAGTATTCTGAGCCGGTCAAATAAATAAAAAACGTGACTCCCTGACATTGACTCAAGGAGTGTTGATTCTTCTCTTTTTCTCAAGAAAAAGTGTATTTTTGACGAAACAAATGTCAAAGACGAGGCGCCCTTCCGGCTCTCAATTTAACACTTTCATTGATACCACTAATTGTACACAAGTTTACTTCCTTTGTCTGGCTACTGTACTTTACTCAATTTGTTCCCATATCCAATTCAAGGTAAACTTTACAGACAAAAAAAAGTAGCATCGCAAGCTAAAATAGATTGGATTGGTTTTTTATTGGCTTTTAATTTATGGGAAAAAATAAAATGCGTAAGGTTGATTTAAATTTTATTATCTCTGCTTTTTTTAAAAACCAGCTTGTGAAAACATTGAAAACCTGCCGAAGCTTTGCTTACAAACTATATGCCTTTTCCTCTCAGGCTTTTAGATTAAAAGAGCAACTCAAGTAGCAAATTAGGTTAAGGGAATGAAATTAGAGGGAAGAAAGAAATGCACGTCTTTTTTCTCGCACCAAACACCAGCTTCGAGCCATGAAACAACCACATTCTAAGATGATGTGAAGTTTGAGTGGCAGAAGGGAGAAAAAAAATTGTATGGTGTAGTCATCTTTTCTTCCTAAAAGCTAAAGACTAAATAGATGAAAGAAGCGGAAGTAGAACCTCCAGGGAACCTAAACCAAACTGATATATTTCCATGAAAGGAAAAAGCTGGGATGAGGAGAGACTACCTACTTACTTCATAACTCAGAGTATAGGTACTCTGGTCTGGTATCAGTTGTACTCAGCTTGACTCACTTTTCTTTTCCACTTTGGGATAAAAAATACAGTAGCTTTTTAGATGCCTCATCATGCTCCGCTGATTCTCCCTGGATAGGATTGTCTTTCTTTTGGTATCAAAAGTGAGAAAAAATATGACAAGGAAGATTGTCTATCTACTCATTTCACAAAATGGACTGGCTGACATGACTAAAGTATTTTTTTTTTGCATGAAGCTAAAATTAAACTAGTGTTTTTTATCTCCAGGTTTATAATGTAATGAAAGGAATCACCTCGCTGAAAATGAGGAGATAAGGAGAAACAAAAAGAGAAACATCTCGGTAACATTCTCATTCTCATTGCTCATGGGGAAATCGATATGCTACTCACTACTCACAGTTCTTAGGCTCACAGAGTTAAACGCACACCTACGCACGTAATTATAGTCGCATGAGGTATCATCATCATCAACATTATCATCATCACCATCACTAAAGCTTATCTTCTACATTGATCCGTACATGAACATGAAAAGTTCAGAGTAATTTCAGTGGAAACAATGTATGATTTAGTGGGCTTTTCGTTTTTGTCACTTTCCTTTCAAACTGGGAAAATGAATTGCTTCTGCGTTTACCTAATTCTCATAGCAATTATTACATGAGTTGAGTTGAAATGGGGAAAATGAGATGGGATATGTGTGGGAATTGAGAAGGATGTGGTTAAAAAAGGTGCGATGGTAGTTGGAAGTGGTCTTGTCTAGGCTGTTTGTAATTGCTCAAGCTTTACTAATATTTTGATGGATTTATATCTCCTTCTGTGGATCTTGTGTGTGACAGGATGCTTATCATTAGTACAATAATTATGATTTAGTGTTAAAGGAGTGTTTTAAATGGATGCAAATTAGTGA
>JAANSQ010001131.1:0-16661 GCA_036850885.1 Lepidocyrtinus dapeste
ATGAAGAAAACTATGTTAATCATGAGTTTCCAATTCATAATCAAGAGGTAACAACTACCTACTATACTTTAGCAAAAAAAAAATAACGAAGGCAATTATAAGGTCGTAAAAAAGTATTTCATTTCAAATCAAAGCCTTGCTTTCGTTTCAAGAAGACAAACTTATTTTAAAAATTTTAGCTACTTGAGCTAAGCCCAAGGAAATTGTTTTATAAACACATAGGTGCATATAAGTATAGTGAAAAAAGTAATAGAAGTGCAGCACGATACAAGACACACACGTCCAAATTATCTGTCTTAGAAGAGACCCACAGACTCATAATAATGTTTCAACATCTGCCACTACTACTAAGGTCTTATTGAGTTTTTCAATTAAAATTCGTATTGCAGTACCAAATTGCTGAACGCGATATTGTGTTTTCGAGACAGGTATAAAAAAAGAGGATTCAAAAGAAGATCACGACACGACAATGCATGCTTTTTGAAAGAGAAGGTCTTTATTTTAGCAACAAGGTGGAAGGAATTCATACAGGTCTACAATTACACTTAAAATTTCTTCCATCTCCTTACGTTTTGATGATGGTGGCATAAAGCATTCTAGCCATTTATTAGAATGCCGCTTCCGATCCATCCTGCATGGTATTATTTCACCTTGTCCTGTCATTATTTTATAGAAACTCTTGCCCTGTCCGCTCTCGTGCTTTAATTTTTTATACTGTACTTAAAAAATACATAACGCAAGTTACAGGGCCATTACTACCGTACACCACAAATGCAGAAACTTGAGAGGGTAGCGGCAGTTAACCGCACAATTTGTTTTTGTTGAGGTAGACACTGAAATTTTTATTGCTCGTCATCATCGCTACCATCAATCTATCACAAGTGCCCAAACTTTTTGAATTCTTCTACAAACTGACCAAACCAATGAGAAAAGCCGCATATTAAGCAATTACTTTCATGCAGTCTTTCAACTCCAAAGGATACCATCTACATTCTTCTACTTAGAAGAATTACATTTTTGTCCATCTTAATCAAATTCCTAGTTGGCACACGCAAATACTACGAGTTGAACATTAATAAATGTTCTACGATGAAAAAAATCGAATTTCAATGTCAATCCATCAACATTAAAAAAATGCAAAAAAACATACATACATACATTTTGTGGATGTGGATGAAATAGAGTTTTTTTTTTTAAACTGCAACAGCCAATTTCAAAATCGGCTCCACGTGAAACGCGTCAAAACATTTTTGCTTGACCAAGACAAAAGCCAGAAGGATAACTTCTGTTTATTGACTGAACCATACGAAGATGGTTAAATGATTATTAAGAGCAAGATTATCCATTTACTTAGTGTACTTACATACTTCAAGTTTTTAGTAGCATGAAAATCAGACGTTAACACGAAACAACTCGCATGCAAGCGAAATAATGAGTACCTATATATGCATGTATATAAACATACGAATTCCATTATGAAAGTTTAATCCAAGTGTGAGTCCGATCGCACGTTTTTTATTTAACTTAAAAAATCGAGACAAGCAGAAAGGGTGTAATGATGGAAAAAAGATAAGGAAAAATGAAAAGCCATTGAAGAATAAAACCTTGAAGATGATGAGTTGACACGCTTAAAATATCAAGATTCCCTCTAGGTATTTGTTTACTGTACGACTTACAGCGAAAGGCCTAAATAGCATAATAAGGGAGAAGTACATTTACCTATTACACATTGTCAAGCCTGTAGGCATATTTTGCATTAATAGTGCCACACATGACATCATTTTTCTAGTCCCTTACTTTGCTGACCAGCCAACCAAAACCAAGACCGTCACAAATTTTGGTTGTATTTATATATCCTGTCATTTTATTTATAGCCTTGAGTGGTTTCATATACCTTAACCACCATCGTCTTGACGCCTTCAACTTTAAATTCGAAAACATATACCAAATGCTAATGAAGCGTTCAATTCAATATCAAGAAGTCTACTAACGAAATCATTAGTCTTCTTCAATGCAGATAGGGGTATCAACGAGGTAAATAGAAGCGTTCATTTATATTTAATTAAAAAGACACACGAAACAAGACATGGCTACTTTGGGCCACAAAACTTCCCTTTCCTCTTGACAAATTCGTCCTTGTCTTCCATCGCACTCTTTCCCATTTAATAATTCAACTGCTCCCTACGAAAGCGATTGATAGGGAAATAGAATTTGTAACGAATCGAAATATGAAGACGTAGGTGAATTCACCTAAAGGATTAGACTTTTACAAAATTAAAGTTGATCAAAATCCATCATACATAGATAGACAGACATAACAAAGTTAATTCAAGCTGAACAAGTTTAGCTCTATAATAAATTAAATTATCATGACCGGGTTTTTTTGCAGCACATGTGAGAGAGTCCTCGAGAAAACGGTGTGTACGTTTATTTGAGGCATGAATGAATTTGATTTCCTTTTCGTGCCTCTACCAAAACAATTCTTAAGTTCTTTTTTCATTCAACACACTTTTATAGTAATTAGGAAGTTTATACACAAAACCCCTTGGAACTGTTTTTGTCATGCAACTACATACTATGTACCAATGTCTAAAATCTATGATGTTTATTAAAACATCCTTATTTATTCCACTTGTTCTAAAGGCTACACTCATGTCACTTATTGTCACACTCAAGTTCATAAAAACTGTATCATAGTAGCATACTTCAAACAGAGACATCACAAGGGTTTTCACGTCAACAGATACAGAAATTCAAAGAAACGGAAAATAAATTTTTGAGAAAGAAGAAAGCATGTGTTTTGAAAAAAGGATGTACGAAGGAGTTTTTTATGTTTTGATTAACTGGTTAGTTTTAACTAACAAAATAACATTTTGACATGTTTTATACTTTTTCCGAGTACAGCCTATAATATCATTATACGCGTGTCTTCTTTATTTTTTTTAAAGAGCTCGCATAAAATTGTTTTATGTTTTTAATCAAACATCATCGTCGCGAGAAAAGAAAGGCTTGGCTTTTTTTTTAAACGGGAGTCTCAGTACATGTTTCGAGTTTGAACTGACGACGCAATGGAGTTTCTTATAGACAATGTAGTTTTAAATATTTTCTTGGTGTGGAAAACACTCCGTAGAAATGCGCTTTTCCTCCGTACATGTTAACTGCGCTTGTCTAGCATAAGTTGCAGTGTTGAGTCAACTGGCTCATTCCTGCGTAATTTTGATTTTTTCCATCAAACAAGATTATTAACAATGGGATAATGAGGTGAAGTCAACACGCCGATTTCCTAGACAGCTTTATGCGTCGTTCACACTTGTTAGGAAAGCTGCTGACTCGCACCAATCCCACACTATCATCGTTTAGAAGTACGTTGGCATGAAATTCTAATGAGAGGTTCAATGCAAAATGCAATGATAGGTTGTTGTGTGAGATTTCTTAAAAAAAAACTAGCATCGCTACAGTTTACACCTCTACAGGTAGAAAATAATATGTTATGTTAAAATATTTTTTTAACCGTATGGCCTTGTCTGTCATTTACTAAGATAGAGTTTAGACTTAAACCTAACTAGCACTTGTCATTTACATCCACCAAAACCTATTCTTACAAAGCGGAGAAAAACGTCTGCTCTAAGAGTCTTTCACTCCCACGATTGGTTATTTTTATGTTGCCTTAAAAAGTCAACGTAAGCGAGCAATAAGCAACTGAATATTTAAACAACATCAAACGTAGGTATCAAAATTTGTCCCCGTTTGTCCGTCCGTTTTGAACAAATTACGTATCCCTTTTAAAAAGCTTAATTTTTATGGTAAAAGTTTTTATGACAATATTCTTATTTTTCACTCTTTTCGAGTGTTAGTGTAAATTGTTTTGGCAGAGTCTTTCACCAAAAATGCCTACAAAAATAGCAGTGCCCATCTACTTATTAATTTTAGTATGTTATTAGAAAAACATATTTTTTATTTCGTGTAAAGGGATAGAGAAGACGATACTTGACAACACCTATTTTCTAGAACGAACAAAGCCCTTTGTTTCCGCATGCAATAATAGTAGGGAAAAGGTATTCCTTTTGTCTGAACAACGAAAGATTCCGTAAAAAACAGAAGATGCGACAAGCGAAATATTCAATTTGACACTTCGCCATTAATTTTCTTTTGTGCAAAATACAAGAACCACTAGTCAAGACAAACTAACAATTACAGCACCATCAACTTCCTACGCACCTTGCATTATTCACGACAAGACATGTTCAAATTCTAATGTATTTTTACGCAACGAGCCTTAAAATCATTAAGATGATAATGATGATTACTGTTGTTTTTCTCGTGGGTAATACCAAACTTCAAATTCATAAAATTATAACAAAATCCTATAATTGGTAAAACGAACAGTATACGCCTTTTTACGAAAAACGTACATGTCACAAAAACCTTGTAAAGTGTAGTCATAAACGTTACAACCATAAAATAAAGGAAGAGGGTTTCTAAAAACAAGTCATCAAACTCAAAATACATGCTTGAAAATTCTGCTAGTCACAAAAACGTCTGCCAGATTCTGATAATAAATAAATCGATGCATGTTTAAAACTTAGTAATAATATACATAAATATATTATTAATACAATAATCATGGCCTATTAATTTTCATAGCGTATAATAAAAGTATTACCTCTGCTATAATAGTAAGAAAATGATTTTAGAAGCTTAGAGTCATCATTTTCTGAAAAATTAATGAGATTCTGGTGACTCAAATTAATTAAATAAAAAAACTATTACTTACGGTGATTATTTTCAAAACTAAATATAAATTTATAGAGATAAAAAGCATGCATGCAAATTACTAATTTCAGTTTCTTTTGTGTAGTCAAATAGAATGATTTTATTAATATAAAAGGTTGTAGCAAAATTAAATTCTTGACAGAAAAGAAACAAGAAGCAGAAATGAGTGAAAATTCCACGAATACCCATTATCAAATGGGGGCAGCTAAAAAATCCTAAAATACTTTGCGAAATGGAAGTAACTGAACATGATGAGACTGTTGGAAAGAAATTTGGGGATGATGGCTTCCTAAAAGAATAATGATATTTTTCAGAGAAATGAACCGGAAAACAGCTTTACCCTTTCCAGTCCGACTTACTAAAGCAACATAAAGGAACACTTAAACTACGTCGTCATCGAGAGCATAGAAGGCCGATGAGAAATTTCCAACCTCGAAAGATACTTTGGCTGTAAAGAGCTTTTTCATAATTGGTCTAAATATTTTCAAACTTACCTTCAGCATATTCCAACTGAACGAGATTGCAAAGAACAAACACAAGAATCAGGAGCAAACCGCCATGGGCAGAAGCACTCATCTTGTGTCAGGGCACTGAGCGCAGTGTGACTACACTGATTCGTCCACACTTCCTGCAATATCAATCAAAAGAGAAAACAAAATCAATTTCCTTGAAAGCACATTTTTCAGATTATTACATTATGGGATGAAATAAAATAAAGTACCTAGGTATTCTATGAAGAAAAGCTCATAATGTATTTACTAATTTTGATAATGGCACACATAGGCTCAGAGAAATATGAGTTTTTTTTGAGTACCAAATAGTCGTGTTTGCAGCCTTTCAAGTGACATTATTTTCCCATAATTTTATACAATTTTGCTCATGAAACTGGTAAAAGGAAAAATAGGAAAAGCAAAAATACCAGCACGGAAGTAAACATTTAAAGTAGGATACTTAGAATCCGGACGTACTTTTAACACAATGATAACTTGAAAGCAAAACATTTTACCATGATGCTCTTATCCGTAAACCGATTTACTCACTAAATTTATTGCGTCGCATACAAAATCAAAATAGAGTAGGCAGATTTACATGTTCTTAAGAAGTCCAACTACTTATCTACTTTGGTCCGTTCTTAAGAGTTTCCCTCAGGCAGTGAATTTAATAAACGTAAAATACATGAAGACCTCCTCATGTACGGTATTATAATCTTATTTTGCTGAATAAATTGAGAATTGGTAATTACATTAAGGCTGAACAAAGCCTTATTTGGTGGAAAAAATTAATTCCATTCTGTACACATGAGCACATCATTCTCCTATTGTTGTCAGCTAGAAGCTTATAAAAATTGTACCAAATTGACGAGAAAAGAACAAGGAAAAATAGTAATAAGACATTGTTGCCATTTGTATGCTTGGTGCGTTTAAATTCCAAACTATTCTCTTAGATTCTCCAAGCAACACTTATTGTTGTTACGAAAGCTTATTACTGCATATATTTAATCGGCTTCGTTAATATCAAATGCAAGTGTATACATGGTAAAGTTTGTGAAACCTAAATATAAATGAAATCAAAAGCAATAGTATATGAGTGTGTTTATTACATTGGCAGCTTTTTCCTTCTACCTAGTCATACATATTCTCAAAAACCTATGCCATGGAAATTTTTGCCCTGAAAAAAAATGCAAAAATTTCGATTCCCACATAACAAAGAGTGTGCCAATCAGAGTTTCTTCACCTTGTGTTTTGCGCCCAACTATTAACATTTTCTTTTCATTCTGTTCGCGCACTTGCGTATGTACATACATACATCTCTGGTTAAATTCAGTTTGGATGGAGGATTTCTGTCGCACATTCATGCATCGAAACAATATCACGAGAAAGTCATACCCATTCAGCTACTCAGCCAGTTCAAAAATAGAATAATAAAATCTGTGAGAAAATGGAAGCAAATACAAACTTTTAAAATTCCTGCCTTCATCTTACTCACTTTTGTAATACTAGGTAATAATCGTAATAATAATTTCAATGCAAATAAAAATTTAGAATGTTTTCCTTCATTTATGCACCTCTCTGAATGAAGGAGAACTCATTGAATAATATGAATAATAATAATACGCACATCAGCTAACAATAAAGAACACACAGAGACAACACAATGATTTTTTTTCTGTAACTGTTCTCTGCAGATAATTTATTTAATGGGCGAATGGCCTAAAGTTCATAATAAAAGAATTTTAGATGAACCCATCCCATGACCAAATAGACTGTGCCGTCAATCTCTTTCTCGCTCTCTCCCACTCATATCAAGAACAGTATTGCCTTTTCTACATCCCATTACACACAATGAGCGAACACCTCTGCGCAAATGAACATGCCAGAATACCATCACATTATCTGGTATTTTTTTTTTAAAACTTCTCCTCACATATTTGAAACATTGTCTTCGCCACAAAACTTCAAACTTTTGCGCCCTTGCCCTCAACTTCACAGCTAATAGTACAACAAGGAAACCTGAGCCGTTACATCATTACAGTTCAAGATGAAGACGAAAATGATCATGACTTCAACAACCTACTGGTACGTGTTTTGTCTGAAATAAAATCTTGCAAATAATATATTCCAAAATGGAACTTCATTCAACTTTACACAATTGTCGCACAGATCGTGCTCATGTGTCAGTGAGGCAAGACTCAAATGCAAAACCAAATGGCACAATTTTGAAAAGGCTTTTGTGCTCAACTGAAATGATTTACAAAGAATCCAATCGTGAATTGTACTTAGCTGATTAGGTGCAATTATTATGATATATAAGTAATCGTCTTGTGCAAAGTTCACCCAAGATGATTCCTTTGACAATATTTTCATTACTTCCAGATAAGAGCTTGTTACTACAAAAGATAATCAAAAGGCTTAAGGAATGATGAAAAGAATTTAATCAATATACGAAGCAACCCAGTAATTTAAAGCGTCGGGTTTATACCAGAACCAGAAATACATGTATGTGAAACAGACGAAGAAAAAATATCGAGTACAACTTCCATTGAGATTAATTTATTATGTTAGGTACTACACAAAGACAGAAACTTTAGGAATATATGGCAAGCATGGAAAAACCACTGATTTGGTTATACTCTTCTTCAGTAGAAATGAAAATGCTTACCATTTTTCTGTCATCGTCATAAGCGAGTGTACTGCAAGCAAATAGGGGGAGCTTTCTCCAGCAAAAATTTGCCATAACAAATTTACCTACTTGAACTGCTATCAACTCATTTCAGAGTGGAATTCAAACATGTTTTGTTGATCCTTTTTTCCTGATAACAGCGCAACGAAAAGGCATTGGTAGCGAGCGAGTATTAAATTTATGCCGGCTCTCACCGCATCAACCACAATCAAGTGCCGCAAAAATCTGGGAAACTTGCAGCGCACGACTAATTGCACCGTGTAAATTTTCTTATCAGGTTTTGCACATCATTTTCAATTACACTTTGAATAAAATTACCCTCAGAGAATCAAGCAACGGAAATTGAAGAATGAGTTCGAAGCAAATTACAAACTTTATGAAATGGATTGCACCGAGTTTGACAGCGCAAAACGATTACACAGAGATATCTTTCGCTTCCAAGCAAATTGGATCATTGAGGATGGAAAATTACTATGGTTTACAAGAATACGTGTTGTAATTATTAATCTGCAATCTCTTCCTTAGTGTCGAAGGTACCGTAAACGTATAGTTCGTTTATTTTTCGCAATAATAAAAACCTTTAAAATTAATAGAAAGTGTGAAGTTTACTAGCAGCAATTAAATTTAAGAGTGGGGTGAAATAACTTCGAGAAAATGGGAAGAAAACAACTACACGAAATAAAAATATGCCCAAATGAGGATGCTATAATCTTCCACATGCAATTCGCAACTCAGATAAAGGTTCGTCAATGATAATCTCTTCCCTACAATAGGTTCGCCTTTTGGCCGTAAAAATCTTTTCCTTTCAGTGCCAATTAGCTATACCGACATTTTTGACCGTAAATTAAATTTTTATTTTTACCATTATAAGAAACGTCATTAACATGTCATAACACCCATGAATCACAGACCAAATGGCAATAGTTTCGCAACGCTTCCTGAGAATAACCCTATGTTAACGTCATTCCATTCCATTTCTCTGCCATTGTGCCATTGGTTTGGTACTTACAAAAAGCGGTTTATGGAGACGCCAGTGTACCTTTGAAACAGCCATACATGCTTTCCAAAGCACAGACACGAACAAATACCAGCATCGTTTCTGAAACAGACATGCAGCTATAACGTACTCTTCGAAAAGAAAAAAAAAATGTATCACTCTTTTAAGTTATATACCATCCTTTCAGCGAAATCATGAGAAAAATAGAGCGCGACAAGTTTGTCATGGTGTTATTCCCATGGCAAACACAACCTACAAGTGAATGGGAAAAGGTACAGAATGAGAGAGAGAGAAAGAGAGGCCGAGATGAGAAGTGTTTCCCAAATGGATTAGTGACATGAAACCACTTACGCTATATTCATTCAAATACTGTGCACTTTTCTCTTCATGAAGTAAGGGAGAAGAGGGCACCTTTAAAAAACTACTCCACTCGAATAATAATTGTGCAAAGCTTCTTTTCTATGCCTTTCCCAAATGAAGTTTGTTAGAAATATTTAGCAAGTTAGCTTTCTATTTTTTTGGCAGAGTTACTAAATGCTACAATTTACTCCAGCAATATTTTCTTGTTCCATAGAGTAAAGCTGGAGAAGTTAAATGTGTGATAAGTCTACGAGACTGCCACTCTCTCCTCCTTTTCCTGTTTGCTTTTCTCTCATGCTATTTACACCGCTGAAAATGGTGGATGGATGGAGGAGAAAAGCCATTTTCTCTAACTCATTTGGTGGATGGTATTAGCGCGTGGAAATTTGGAATGTGCTTCCAAACTCAAGAGAGCGTATCATCTGAAGGACCTGAGACCAGTATTACTTATCATTATCGTCTTGGGCAATGATTTTCTAACCTTTATCACAGCTTCTAATGTAGTAAAATCGCTTACTCGAATCCCAAAGAAGCAAACTAAACTGAAAAACAAGCAATAATTGAATCAAACTGTTAACTTTCTTAGAGTGAATGATCACCACCGTTATTAGAAATCGTCGACAAAGATGTTATCGTGATGCATGCCATCAAACCTATATTAAGTACATATGCCGGAAAAACAAAATGCAATCCCTTTTCTTGCATCCCTTTTCATCTTAACCTGAAACTGTAATAGGCAGAATACTTTTTGTTTGCACTTTATGCCTTCATTCATCCTCTACGCTTTCTTTCCTCCTTCCTGCTCAGCTAATGGGATAGGATCATTATACGCTTTTAGCGAGGCTGGCTAGGAAACATGATTACCAAGATTCACAAGACTTGCAAGAATTTAAGAAATATAGAACGACACCAACAACTCAAGTCATAAATTTGAGGCAGTAGATAATAGACGCAAACAACGCATAACTTAGAAAATCTGTGGAACAAAACTAGGAAAACCAGAGCCGAAGATGATCAAAAAAATTAAAGGGGATGCAATGCAAATGGATATTTCTTGTAGGGCTTTGCTTTTGATCACTAAACCCCTTAATGCACAAAATTATTATTATTATGTTTGAATACGACAAGAAGAAGAAATACGACTCTTCCAAGCTCAACAGCTTCTTTAATAAAAAAAAAACCAGTGTTGAAGGCAAATGAAATATTTTTTATTTGCTTCATCTTCGTTTCTTGACAGAACCTTTGAAGAGGTAGAGGTTTTTTCCTTCAGATAACATGTGCTTTATTCTCAGTAAAATCCAAATATGATGATTTTCGTCTAAATGTTAAGGTTGGTATACAATAGCAACATCGATAATATTACTACTTCACGTTATTGGACACCAAGAAAAATTTGTCGCTCGTTTCTATAATGGAAGTAAAATGTAATTCTAAGGTTTTAATGGAAAAGGAGAAACTTCACCAATAGTAAGAGAGGTTCTGAATTCTAGCACCAAAGAATACTATAAAGAAGGACTTGCAGTTTCGCTAAGATGTACCAACGCTTCTCAATTTCAATTGACATTTCCTCTCATGTCATATTGGAGTTTCATTTATCCATTTCTATAAAAATGCCAAACTATATGATGTTAAACATTATACAAGATATGGTTCCGTTGACAAATAGATTTTTCGACTGGTATTTTGCCAAAAACAAATTCAAAAACTACCCCTTGGCTGCATACCTATCTTCATCTCATTAAATTCTTATTAAAATATTCTTCCCGCTTGAATTCTTACAGAAAATAACTTGCCTTGGGACTTAGTGATTCACATTGGACAACTCAGTTGTGAAAATTGAATTGAAAATATTGAACACCAACTTTACTTATACCTCCCGATGAACACTGTAATTCCATGAATACGCAATTTTGAACTTCAGAACATATTCCTAACTTAATTTATTAGTAACGTAGAACTTTACTGCAAGTAATAAAAAGCACTCAAGTTCTTTCACCTTAATATGCTTGTAAATTTTTATACAAACCAAAAGGTTGAGGTTTGGCACTATTTCTATTATAATTTCTATTATATTCTTTACTATTTGGATTTTTTTAATTAAAAAATTTTAGTCTTCGCAAGTCCTTATCAGTAATTTTTTTGGACAGTAAGCCTTAATTACCCATGATGCTCATTTTAACTGTTCTAACTGTGGATACAGAGTTTCACATATCCCCAAAGCCTCTTTGGGCTCGAGTTTCTAGGAAACGCCAAGTTATGAAGATCTATTTGCTCTAAGTTTATGTAGCAAGTTTTTACAATATTTTATAACTTTGTTGATGTCTTGAAAATTTATGGGTGACATGAAAATAACTTATATATAACATCTCCATATGATTTTGTTTTACTAATTAACAATTCGGATTTCACTGAATATCAATCTTCTTCATTTATTTATTGTGCTCTGAAACTTTCATCAACAGTCATTTTTCTAGCATATAGATAAATACATTCATATCCTAATTTAAAAAATTTCATTAGCTCTTTTTACCCCTGGAAGGTAGGATTTCTCTAAAAGGCTTAAAGGTTAACTCTAAATAACAGCCTCCTTCCTTGTTCTACTCCATTTTGATTTTTCATTCGATTATAATACTTCTTCAACGTGTTTCACGGCTTAGGGATAAACAGTGGCTGACAACTTACAGGTATTCTGTTTACTATGCAAGAGGAATATTAAAGAAATGCGTGGAAATGTGCGTGCGCCTCAACCTGTCTTTTATCTTACCTTCTTGACTGCCAAAAAGGTATATCTTTCAGAGGAAAAATCCTGTTTGCTTCCACAATCCAAGAGCCATTTGCATGTGAACAACAAAACAGCACCCTACTCCTAGTCACACACAATTTATCCCGAATCCATTAATACCAGTCTTTTTCTATACACAGTTAGCTTCATCTAAATGGAGTTTTGCTGTTGTGAAATGTAAAGTAAAAGGACGATATTCAACAATATACATATGAATAAGTTTATGATATTAAAGGATGATTATAATGCTACTGACAACGAAGACTACAAGTATAATAGTCATTTTGCAACCTTCACTCCAAAATCGTCTCACGGCTTGCTCATTCTTCTTTTACTTCATCAAAACTAACTTTTTCACTTGACTCCAAACGTAAATATTTTAAGAGTGCCCACGCACAAAATGCACTGTAACAAAAACTCATTACCTATATTCATGTAGAATACAAGTCGTTTTATGCAAATCTTTCTATATTTTTTTATATTCTTCATATTTATAATATCTACGGTTAAAATAATAAATGGGCAGTGTTGCCGTGTGCAGAAGAGTGTGTATTCATTCGCTAAAGTTCTACCAGAAGATGCCTGAAGCCACCTAGCACAACATGTCACCCTAATGAGCCATCATTAATCATTCTACTTTTATTCTTTTTCACCCAGTCGTATATTTTATTTATTCCATGTGGTAGTTGTAGTGCAGCTATACTACGCTTCATCAACATCATCATCTTCTTCCTCATTAATCCTAAAATGCACTTTTCATCTACCCCTAAATGAACGCACTCACAGTGAATATTTTACACATTCCTTTGCACTTCCGTTCTGTAAGCTAAAGTCCAGTGCGGCAGAATGTGTATTCATGGCGTAGAAAGTCATTCAACAATAAAAAGGTTTTGTTCGGGAAGCGCTTTCCTTTCTTCATGATATTACACTGCCGATTTCGTTTCTCGCAAACAAATGCTGCAGCTTACGTAATACCCGGGGTAATTTTATTAAAAGGAGAATAACATTAACGAATCATGACTAAAGTTGGAAGGAAACTTATCATAGAGTGTTGGAACAGACGATACGCAAATATGGTAATAACAGCTTCGATGTGGAGTCGTTTTTGCCTGCCATTAACTAACATTTTTCGTAGTTGTTACCGTAATCGAAAATTCCTCCATTACCATTGGGCAGAAAGTGCCAAAAATCATGTATGATTACCAAAAAAACCCAAGTATTTAATAGGAATTTAGCGAAATTTTGCCAGTGATTTTGTTTTTGTGCCCGTAAGAAATTAGAACAGTTTTTACTTCACGAGCTTGGCACATAACTAAATTGTAGCGTTAAGTGCTTTCCGTTTTCCATCAAAATTTTCTGTGGTTTCGAAAAGTAGAGAAAAATCCTTGTTTCCACATCACTCACTAGACCAAAAAATGAAAGAAGCAGAATGTCACAAGAACAGCAGACAGGCACATGTACATGTGGGAAAAAACAGCCATGTTTTTCACAGTCTTCATGAAGAGTTGACGACAGGGTGAAAGAGAAAGGAACTCTAAGCCTTAAGCGAATGAGTGGAAAGCTGGAGCACTGGTGAGGAAAGGATAAAAGGATATGTCGCCATTCCCATTATTATTACAGCATGGTTATTGTTATGCCACCACTACATGCATACTAAATACGAAATATTTTGCTATTTTTCTTGACTTTCGCAAGTGAGTGTGAAAAGAACAACTGGAGACTTGCGAAGAAGTCCACCGCCCTGTGCATACGCTCCTACATAACCCATCTAACAGTTTGTGTTTACTCCGTTTGACATGCCACATAAAACAAAACATGTTCGCAATATGCATCATCCAGTAAAAACCAACAAACCGACAACAATAAAAGCCAGTAATGTTCTCTCCACTATATTCTCATTGAACTTGTGCTCTTGTTCCAAATAACTGGCTTGTAAATAAAGGCTTACTCAGATCGTGATGTTGACAACATCAATGAGGTATATTACTACATTACTTACGTACACAAAGCGTTAACTAAATATACTTAATATACCTTCATATTTAACAAATTAGATATAAAAGGATAAATAATAATTCTACTTTACAAGGGCTCTTTTGAGCACTTTTCGTGGAATGAAAACGTAATGAAATTCATAAGTAGTTACTATACTTCGCATTGATGTGTAATGCTTTTTGTAATGAACACATCACAGCATAATTCCATTTGCTTTTATATCCATGACATATGGTAATTACATGTGAAGCACATTCTTCACATCAAATGACTAAATATGTACATGAGGCAAAAAGGTAAAAGCCGCGATTAAAAAGGCTACTTTTCAAAGTCGAGGAAGTGGAAATTACAAAGTTTACCTCAGTAATAATAATTATCATTCATTTGTCATTTAGATATTGTTTATCGTCAATGTTACGAGTTACGACAGTTGTTGCATGAAAGTAACATCCGTCAAAATCACATAAAAATATTTTTCCTAGATATTGATGAGGATGTTAATTGAATTAGACTGGAATAAAGGTAGCAAAAGTGTTTGATGTCCCACTATTAACCACATTACCGGAAGAATGGAATGAGCACGATTTCCCAGTTTTTCTTCTTTTTTGAATATTTTTATATACACTTATTACAGAGAATGCTTAAGCGTTTTTACCACACCAGAGATATTTCATATGTGGCCACATAATGGTAATGGTGAGACTTTATTCACGAGAAAACCTACATTACATTAGAATTTCTAGTTAGTGTTATGAATCATCAATTACAAAAGTAGCAACATAAAATATGAATAGCTTCCCAAAGTTTAAAATGTATATTTAAATTTTATTTTAATCACAAATACATTAAATGCCCATAGGTACTTCGAGCACTATCAAAATTAAGCAGTGTTTAAATAATCTCATGCAAATAAAGAACGTGTTAGAGTATCACGCTAATAATGGTATTTTTTGATTACCTTATTGGTTCAATGCAACAGCGTCCTAAACAAAAATTTGTGCTCTCATACGAACCCACGGAAAGGTGAGCCATAATATCTAAAAAGCGATTACACATCTGCCGCTCTCGAGCCTTGAGTCTGTAATGATTGTCAATACTAAAAAACCCAAACTCTGTAGATGATGAGACAACTGATTATTATTCAGCGCTCATATTTTATTTGTTCAAGTAACTGAGACTACAGCTTTACTTATATGGTTGTAAGTTCCTTCGAAAATCAAAACGTACGTTTGCTCATGAAAAACCTAATCATCATTTGACTTGCCTTCCTCATCCTCTTCACATTTTTAATGATGCTCGTCATGAAGCATGAGAATGGATGTTGAGGGTGAAGGAAAATGTAAAACAGCAAAAACGCAACCACATAATATATAATTTTTTTCTAATTAAAGTAATTGAAATAATTGAATCAAGTTGCTGGTATACAGAAACGTCGTCGAGCTTGCATTAATTGAAAAAAGGCTTAGTGTATATTCACACGAGCAGCCATTCCACAGTACTCATAATTATCATGAGCATCATTGTTGGAATTCTGAATGAGAGACACCAGAGACCAGCTCGGAAACAGATTTTTAGAAGCAATAGTAATAGTGGCTTCTCGCATGGTTCTATAGTGGCGGAGTGTTGCGGTGACGGTGGAGGCTGAGGGGGCTGCCATTTTTGTGACCCAAGGTATTTTCTCGCTCTTTATGTTTGTACCGTCATCATCGAAAAAACATTAGTTTTTTAAGTGGTTAATACATAACATGCGTCAAAGTTTTCGTATTCAATTGCGCCAAATGCTTTACGAAAAATCAGGCAGAGGTTTCGAAGCACATATTGAAACAGCAGTAACTGTCGGTAGAAATTTTATACTGTCTTTTTATGCAAATCTTAACGTTTGGAATGAGTAATGCGATGTAAAGAAGTTTGTAAATTGATGGAAAACCTTCATCTTGTCCTTAAAATTTAATAATAATGGTCGTCTTTAGAACATGTGATAAAATGGCTTAAACTGTCTTTCAATTACGCCTTTCTCGCTAAAAAAATCGCCTGCAGTTGAAGCGCTAAAGTACAAAAACATAAACATAGGACATAAAAGTTACATGAGAGTTACGTAGTATATGAAATACATATTGGTAAATTCTAACATTTCACCTATTGTTAATCACGATAGCACAATGCTTAAGGCTGGATCGATAATTATTACCCATTTCATAATAAAAAAGAAATTGCGGTCATAAAATAATCCTAGAGATGGACCTCTTATAAGCCTAATGGGTGCACCATGGTGCAATAAATCTAGCCTTTAAATAGCCAGTAACACTTAAATATGTATGAAGAAACACGTTATCAGAACTTAGGATCGCGAATGTCATTCAAGTCAATTATTACATAAAAACCAAAATATTAGCCTGATTATATTTTTCTGTTAAACAGCACATTCAAAATTCAAACTGATTTGACAGACTGTCGGTTTCCCTCCATTTCCTCCTCTCTCTGTGGAGGTTTAAAGATACAAAAATGAGATTTCGCGAATGGGGTTTGACTGGGGGTTGTTCTTAGACTGAATATCTTGAATAATACACCACGTTG
>JAANSQ010001132.1:0-16660 GCA_036850885.1 Lepidocyrtinus dapeste
AACATCTCCCTTCCTTTTCACATTAATCTTGAATGAGTAGCTTCCAGGGAATTTTTCAACATTACGAAATTCTTTCCTAACCCAAATATTCGGGTTATTCTATTCGCGCAATTTGAAGACAAATTTTATATCAAATTCAAGAATTTATATGTACTCTTCTTATTTCAACTGAAAGTCTACATTATGCGTCAACTACATTGGAGCCTTTCATTAAGTCTTGAGTCCATACCTTTTTTTATGATTTCTTGAGAAAGGTGTAGGTATAACATTACCCCATAATATGGCATAAGAGTTCACGGACTTTTTCTGTTTTCCTAGAAAACGCTAGTGCATTGCATCCTGACTTTGTATACTTATACCCGGTTCTGGTGAAGTGGCGGTTGCACAAAACTGCATAACTTTAAGAAAATACTACCCAACTACCCTTGAAAGAGCAGACGAGCAGAGCATGCATGGTGGTCAAAGAAAAAACAACTGACTCCACTTTTTTCCTTAATCCTAACTGCGAAATGTGTTGTTTCTCTTTTATTCCGTCCTACCCGAGAAAAACATCTGCATTCTGTAATGAAACAAAGGAAATTCCTAGAAGGCCATTGACAAATCCAACGTAAACAGCAGGCAGTGAGCCAAAGACAAAGGTGATATCGTAGTGGTGGTATGATATGGTGGGGATGGGAGGCTATTTTATAGGTGCCTAGTACCATGCGTCACTTTCATTTTCCATTATCGTTTCCATTTTTGCATTAAGTTTTGATACAATTTTACCTTACCGGACCGATGATAGAAAATGAGTGCTTTAGCTGTTTAGCTCGTGCCTGATGCCATGAAATGAAGTGTAAGTTTAGTAATAATATTCAGAGATAATAGCTTTTGGGTTATGTTATATTATTCCAGTTTTAGCTTGAAGACCTTTGGCCATGCCTCAGAATATTGGCATGGGATAATAATCATAATCATGTTATGTTGATGATGAAATTTTTAATTCTGAAAATGGCATGTGTGTTTCTTCAACTACTTTGTAGCTGTCTATGTATCAATATCACCGTCTCATTCTACTCCCTCATTCTCATTGGAACAAAGAGTCAATTTAACATAAAACCGCAAGGTAGTACAAGTCATTATAAAACCTCTTTGTCATCCAATTTTCCGTTTTAGCAACTCTTCAAAAGTGAACCGTTTTGCTCGATAGCCAGATGGGCTGATTAAGTCTGAGCCCATGAGTCAATGAACAGAACAGGTTGCTCATCATTTCTCTCTGTAGCATATTATTTGCATGTGGTGGAACGTGGAGGAAACGAAAAGCTGAAACGGCTTTCTTTCCCAAATATATTATCATTTGTGACGTAAGACAAATATGACACGTGAAAAACCTACTTTATTTTTTTAATCCAAGGCATTTTTCACTCTAGAGATGTTTCATGTAGACATCTCCTTGAAATATAGGAAAAGGGTTGGATTCATGGATTTGTTAGATCTTGTACGGTTAGAGTTTGCTGGAGGGTTCTCTCTTCCCAGTCTTCACGTTCTCATGTCTCTGCCATAAATTAAGCAATTAGTCCACCCCACTCTGAACTCCACGGTTCGGTAGGATATTTCTTGGAAAGATATTATCTCAAGAAAATAATCCATATTGTACTTTACCTTCTAGACATTCTACCTTTTTAGCAAATTACGATAAATTAGTGTAAAAATTACAGAAGGGTTGCTTTTTGATTATCTACAGTTGCAATTTCAGGTCATAATTTGCAAATTACGAGGAACATTTTACTACCTTTTGTGTTTGCTACCTTTTCCACTTTTATTACCATCCAGTTTTTAATTTGCTAGTTTGTTCAGTCATGGTGTGGCCTAGAAATACCCTAAAATCCTAAAAATCATCTGAATACTTAAATTCAAGAACAAAGAGTAACCTTGAACGTCCCTTCATCTTCCAAGAAACATTTTTACCTAATCCTTATCAACACGCTCTTGAGGAAAACTGTAGTGAATTGTTCAGACTAGTAATTTTTTTTGGCGTGACATTAGTCCTGCCCTTGGTGTATTGGTATAAAGGATAAATTACTTGTAGTCTGCTCTGATGACGATCTACAGAACATAAAGAATTCCTTTCACATCTTAAAGTAATTTTTTGACCGTTGAACGACATATTTTCGCTTATGAGCTCCCCGACTCCCGAGACTCTCTAAACAACATACATTTTATTCTTGGCATTTTGGACCGTGTGGACCACCAAACCAAGCCAACTCTAAAGAAAATGCCAAGCCAAGCTATTTTCCCTATGAGCGTTCCACGGACCTAAAAGTTAATGCAAGAATCGCATTTTTATCTAATGTTTAGCTCACATGTACCCCAAACTTTTTCATAAGGATCATATTTTACTAGTTTGGGAAGGAATGTTGTTGGTAAGTGTATCTGGAACTAGAAAAAAATCTCTACCCTCTGAAAATCTTTTGCTTGCAACTTACAATACAATCATAAGCTTCAGTGTTAAAGCAAAAATGCATCATTATTGTAGAAAATGTAGAAAAAATCGTTTCTCTTCAATTTTTTTTTGCCAAGCTTTGTTTAGGTTTATACCCTCCCTCCTCTCGTCATCTCCCTTTTCCCATGAACCCGTATAGATTGGAATGGAGAATGTAGACAAAGATCTCATTTTTGGGATTTTTCATCCCTGGGAGTAGGGTACCTTGTGCCTTGTGGATTGAGCTGAAGCCGTCAAAATATATTGTATTCTTTAAGCCTGATTTTTGCCTGGAAATTATCCGAGTGTAATGCACCATCATAGCAAAACCAATGCTCGTTAAAAAGCTTATCGTTATTATAAATGCACGTGATTTTCATCCATTTTATTCACTGATTCACTGGCTTTGGCAGTTGCATCAAAGCATCATAAGTATCACATTCCTCTTTCGATTTCCTCCCGATCAAAATCAAAAAATGCTGGATGGATGTAGGATCACAAGTTTATGGAATGGAAACGACATGTACAAGGAATCCAGTTTTTGAAGGATGACAGAAAATATTTTAGGGGAAGAAAACAAAGATGACTTGAATGAAGGTTGTGAGATGGGCATTCTTTAAAATTGTGCAGATGAAATATGCACCGCAACCACTGCACTCCAGCCAAGCCATAGCTTAGAATGCTAGAGATCCTTTATTGAAACGTGTGCATCACGCCGAGATGTATCCTCAGGATAAAAAAATCCCTCCAAAAACAAGAAAGTAAATAATGTACAAGGAACTGATTCTTTTTTAGAAAGTGAAACCTAAACAAAAAAGCGTCCTTAAAAAGGGAACGTTATACACGTAATCATGAGCAGATCAGAAAAGGTACCTTAAATCCTACGAAGAAAAATATTTTTTATGGCTTAAACACGCAGTTTAAAGAAAATCCCGCCTTTTAAAATCACAAGGAGGTTTGAAGGTTCACTGTGGCCTTCAAAAAGTACCTCTTTTAGTAAAAAGGCATCAAGTCATTTAGGCATTTTTTTGGTAAGGTTTGGGCTCGGTCAAGTTTGAGATTTTGAGAATTGGGAATGGTCAGTGTAGAATGGCGTGTGTAAGTAATTTATTTTATGACCCTTTTTCATCAAATCATTAAATGACATACTCGATGCTCGTATTTTAATATTTTCTTCATGTGAATATTAGCTGACGACGTAATTTATCTAAAGAATCCTAACTGCATCGTAAATCAACCTAAATAATCTAGTCGTTAAGGAATGAGTTCATTGGATATATCGTATCGATACCTAGAAGCAGTTGCAAAGTCGATAAAGCTACGATAGGTATATGTCACAAGGTCATCATTATNCTAAACTGCCTTTCTTGATTAAGCCTACGGAGATACTACTGATCTTATCATGGCAATGGGCAAGGTTTAAGATAAGAACACAAAGCATTAAAGCTGGATACTACACAAAGGAGCTTGCTTTAAAAAAAGTATAAAAACCTCAGCTGAAGGAATCCCTATTTCACTGAAGAAAGAATTAAATCTTTTGATAAGGTTAAACTGTGACAAAACATGCTCTCATGTTGCAAACGCTTACCTACTCATTAATACAAATAGCGTTTTCACCTACTAAAATTGTCTTTGTCGTAGACAATGAGCATTTTTTGTTATCGCATATTATCTTGTTATCGTTCTCCAAGTGGCGATTGGCGATTGGGTTGAACTTTGATAGTGTACCTAAAACATCTTGGCTTGCGTAAAGTGTGTACTCCAACACTCTCCCAATCATGAATGCTAATTTTTGGCGGATAGTTGGTTTTTCTTTGGAGACGAATGTACAAAAGATGTGGTTGTTTTGGCTGTTGGTTCTTCTTCGCAGTTTAATGCAGCGATGATATAACCATCGTCATCTGCCTTTCGTAAAAATAATGTTATTGACCACAAATCACTAGACGAAGAGGAATATTGAAAAAAATATATCGTATCGGAAGTTTGTATAGTGTCATAAGTTTTTATGTTTGCTTATGGCATGGGGTGTAAAGAGACTTTGACCTTTGAAGTAAGAAGACATCCTCGTCTGCGAAATTCTCTTTAGGGTTTGGTTTCGTAGGTTGTTAATGAGCTGGGATAATTTAGAGATCTGGTTTGTCCTGAATTTATTCCATAGACAATGGAATGAATGGCTTAATTAAGAAATATTTACCGCCACCAATTAACACAGCTTATCTCAGCAGGTAATCACGGCTTATCCTTTAGACAAGAAGGTGCTAATAAACAAACTTTTGGGTAATTATTACTTTCTGTAACTTCTCTTGATGGACGTGGACTACTATAGGTGATTAGATAGGTCGAGTTGAACGGTTGAGCCTTCGAGCTTCAATGGAATCACCTACTTGAAAAATGAGCTGTTTTCTGAGACTATAATCAATTGATTTTATTTGAGTTTTCTACAGGACATTTTTAAGGTTAAGGTTATCTAAATGGTATCATTCGATCCTATTAAAAACTGCAGTAGCCTTATCCCAATCAGAAGAACAGAAGAACCTGTAGCGAAAGATAACAAGGTCGCCTTCATTTTTTTTCATTGCACCTGAGAAGGATAAAATAAATATGAAGTGTGTTAAATAAAAATATTTGTAGTGTGTCTCCTGCTTCTTATCTCTTTGGGATTTTCCTATTGATTTAGATTACTCCATAGCGTGATGTGATATACTGTAGCTGATAATGATTTGATTTATCAGATTATTATTTGGCTTATCAACTTTAGTGAAAAATGATAGCTAGAGATGATATCTCTACATTGAATAATAACAATAGATCATATAATAATTTGCATAAGAATAATTGCAGGGTCTACTTGTCCAACTTGTCTCCCTAGACAAGACTTCTCTAGACTCTAATGCAATTCACTTTATTCTCGCAAATATTTTATTAATTTTTTTCCTATTAAATTGCACCTACTATACCAACTAGAGTCTCACCTCCCATATAGCTGATCTATATTTTCTGTCCAAGTTAAAAATTCAATCGGCATTACATAATCTACGTCCAGGTCTATAAACTAGAGTTAAAGCTGATTTTTCATCGAAGCCATAATTAGCCTTAATTTATCATTACTTTTATAGTGTACGTGTTCCATCTACATTAATAATTTGCTTTAAGGAGAAAAAGACTATAAAATTAATCACATAAAATCCCCAAAAAACATAAAACATTCTGCCTTAATGCTAATGCAATGTGATACTCTAACATTCAGGTTTGGAATCTTGGATACAATCAATTTATCCATTTTCTATAGAGTGGCTCTATAAAATGATAGTTTTGACATGTTCCCGCACCATACAAATACATACTATCCACTAGATGATTACTGATTTGATTACCTAATTAAAACTGCAACCAGACATCATCCTCGATTACAATCAAAATGTGTAGCTTACATAATCAATTTCACTTTTACGAAATCTTTCGCTTCGTTTATTCTTGTGCACCCTTTCATCTCTCAAATTCTTCGCTTCTTTTGTTTTTTTGCAGAATGAAACTCTCAAAAACTCTATCCCATCAAAACAACTTTTTAGTTATTCACGGGATTCACTAACAGTCTTTTGGCAGGGCTTTCAAGGAAAACAACAAAAACAATCTAAGAAAATCTGTACAAACAAAAAAATCACGAAACAGACTTTATTCTCCTAAATAAACTTTTCATTAAGTTTTAGCGACAAAAACAATGAAATTGTTTGAAATCAGGTCGCATCGTCGCATTCTCTTCGAACCTGTACCTTTGTCAAAGTAAATACAATTTAGAAATTTATTTTTCGAGTTTATACATGCATAATATTTTTGTCTAAGGTTGAGCATCTAGCATATGAGCCTAGTCATAAGGTGGTTGGATGGTTGGAGTTGGACTAAGTTGGAGTAAACAGAAAAATAAAAAATGCATTGCGTCTCCTGCAAAACAACTATTATTTACGAGGACAAAACAGGAAAAACGCATGTAACTGTATGTGGCGGGGGGTAACAAGAACTGTAGTAAACAAACGAGCTGTACTTTGTATTTTGAAGCAGAAAAAAAAACATTTCGTTTGAACATTTCAACATTTTTTCGCCATTGCCCAAAAAATGCTAAGGCTTGAGATGCTGTTGTTTTCCTCTGTAAAAATTCTCTCCTATTCATTCAGTGTGTGCATCTGCCTCATCGTTGAAACTGTTGAGAGGAGAGGGAAGAAGGGCAAAACTGAAAAACACTTTTCCATGAGCTTACGCTAAACAAATGAAGGGATAGGGCCGACATTTTCATGACGAACAATGACAGACGATGATCCGCCGCGTTCCGACCTGAATCCCTTTTCTGTAGATTCTGTTATTTTGTCCTAGATTTTTAGAAAAAGGCATTAGGGTAGATGTATAGATGCAAAAGGATGAGGGTAGTTTTCTATAGTTTTGCCCAATTGAGAAAAACATTCGATCCTAAGTACAAAATTCAACCCCTATTGTATATTCCTTGTGAAAATTTCGTGCGAACCAAAGGAAAAATGCAATTCAATCCCCTTCCTTCCTCTAGGTCCAGATCCTCTAGATCCTCTAGAATTTTAGACAAAGGATAGAGCCTAGAGCCTAGGGAACAGTTAGCCTTGAACAGTTTTCGCTGGGAAAATGCGCCGCTTTTGTGTATTACGTGGAGACTCTTTCTGGATTAAAAATTAGGGGAAGAGAGAGAGAGGCGAAAGGGATGCAATATTTATTTTTGGATGTACTAAATACAAAAGCGTACCTACATAATCTTCCTTCTCGGAATTGTTTTCTATTATTGCATTTCTCATTTCAATTGAAAAATCTCGATTCATTACTGTTACCCTGGTTGACTAGGCTTAAAGGGTAGGATCGTCGTTGGATTTAATTTTGGCTTGGGTTAGTTTTAGGCTTTTGTGTGTTTAGTTCATGTACTGGGAGGAATATGTAAGATGTTCTTTACAAAAGCCTTCTGGCGACCGCCATGTTGCCTTCGTTGGGTCTTTCATCGAGATCAATTTTGTTGATGGGTTCGAGTTGATGATGGTGGTTACACTGACGCTAGGAGTTGCTGCCAAAGAAATTTGCTGCCAAAGCTTTGGAAATTAATTTTTTGTAAAGTGTAAACATTAACGTAATCTCGAGCTTTTTAATTAGCCTAAAATTCTTTAAATTGTCAAGCTGTTTATTCTTTCTCAAAGTCAAATGCAAACATTACGCAATGTACCAAAGTTAAAAATATGCCAAACGGTCAAATCTTTCCTCGAACTGGATAAATTAAACATTTACAATTTTATAGTTTATTGCCTTAATCCGGGATTAAACTTCCAACGAAAATTAAATTCTTGAGAATTTTTATTCCCGAGGACAAAGTGCATCGTACAGAATGAACGATTAAGATGTGCATCAACACCATAATTTCTAATAGCTTGGAAGGAATAAACGATATCATTATTTTTGAGCGTTTGACAAGCTCTCTTTATTCCCAAATCATCAAGACACCGCCACCACTATGCCACCGTAAGTCATTATCTTAGACTCCTTCATCATGTAGGATCTTTGGATCATGCA
Source organism: Lepidocyrtinus dapeste (assembly GCA_036850885.1). Classification (NCBI taxonomy): domain Eukaryota; kingdom Metazoa; phylum Arthropoda; class Collembola; order Entomobryomorpha; family Entomobryidae; genus Lepidocyrtinus; species Lepidocyrtinus dapeste. The sequence continues at coordinate 8,033 of JAANSQ010001132.1, forward strand.
ATGCACGAATATTTTTCTAAAGAAAAATACACTTTCAGACTCTTACAGCTTCAAAATATGATGGTGGTGATCATAAGAGTAAAATTAGACAATTTTTTTTCTTCTCTCCATAAAAAATATATAATTCTATGCCATATGTCTAGCAAGAGCTGGGATATGTTACGTAAGTACCAAAGTGTTTACGCTGACGCTGCGGTACGAACAATCTTGGAACAAAGAATAACCTGTTTTTTCGTCTTCTTAGAGGACACACTGAAAAACAACGGAAAGGCAAGCAAATAATATTTCTCTTACATCAACATCCGTTCGTGCTTCATCTGTGCATGTAATAATACCTAGCCAACTCAACAAATTTTTAGTTTGCCTCGAAAACCTCAAAAGTCTCTTTTTCCCATACTCAACAGTCTCTATTCTTCTCTGAAATATCTTTGTCTAAACGCACATTCATGTGGATGTACAGGTATTTCGTAAAACAAGCGTATTTACACTTGCAGTTGGTCACATGGCTCATTCCTTGAAATTTTTTTACATGCGACGATGGAAAATTCATCATAGCCAAATCAAATGGCAGTCACAGGAAGAGATAGATTTTCTTCAGAAATTACAAATTACTTTCTACGAAGTAACTTTCTAAAATACATTACCTAATTTTAGACATAGGGATCAAATCACCCCAGAAAAAAGTAGTAGGGAGAATAAAGCCTAAGTGGAATTTCTCTTTTAGACACATTCATGTGGATGTACAGGTATTTCATAAAACAAGCGTATTTACACTTGCACATGGCTCGATTTTCCTTGAATTTTTTTTACATGCGACGATGGAAAATTCATCGTAGCCAAATCAAATGGCAGTCACAGGAAGAGATAGATTTTCTTTAGAAATTACAAATTACTTTCTACGAAGTAATTTTCTAAAATACATTACCTAATTTTAGACATAGGGATCACTTTACCCCAGAAAAAAGTAGTAGGGAGAATAAAGCCTAAGTGGAATTTCTCTTTTAGCGTTCCCATTTCCCATTTACATGATCATAAAGACTGAAAAACTGCAGTAGACTAGCATTATCCAAAGTATTACATACCTAACAATGATTAAGATAAGCCATAAGGACACTGGATTATGATATTACATGAGTGAGATACATAATCTAAAAAATGGAGAGGTAGGGAGACATAGAAGGGGTTTCAGTTTTCCTAAGTTTACACTAAACTTGTACATTAACACGCACATAAAAGCATAAAAAGAGTCCTTTAGCTGATCGCGATCATCTCACCGTACATGCTTGATGTTACGTTAGGGCTTGGAATTGCTCAAAGAATATGTTTTATTAAATGTTCTATTTCCATACTAAAGTTTACTTGTACTGGATATTCTTGGATATTCTATGGATTTTTTGGGTACCTAAGACCCAACACATAAGCTACAGTAATAAGATTGATAAGGCACGTAATGTATCTTGATTCTTGATGCAGCTTCTATTTTTCCCATTCTTTAGATTTCTAATTTTTTTATCTTCGTGTACCTCCTCTTCTTGCTCTTGGTCTTTTTTTTAAGCTTGGCTTGGTTTTTTAACCAGCTTTTTACACTTTTCGCGTGGCTTGGGTAAGAACATGCTTAATTGTTGAATAACTGCATATCGAGAATCAAGAGTAGGCACTGGAATATCCTATAAAATACTCCAGCTCGATGATTTTCCTGGATCGCGCTCATTTTTTCATCTACTTTCCTAGCATTAGCTTAGTTTTTTTTAGAGAACATGCTTCATTTCGTGAGTGTACTTCAAATAGTGAGCTAGAGTCTAGACCAAGTAGGAAGAGAGGAGGACAAAAGGAGTACCGAAAATAGTGACCGTTACACTTCAGGAAAGAGTTTGAGCGTTTGTATTACAATTGCAATTGTGAGTTGCACTTGAAAATAGGCTTCTATACTTTTTTAAAATATTTAATATTGAAATTGTGATTTTTTTTGAAAAAATTGCTTGTAACAGTTTCTCCCAAATAGCACAAACCCTTTTTTTTGTTCAACCTAAATATGTTTTCATAATTATTGCTGAAAGAGAGGAAATAAGCTTCCTCTTTGTAAAGAGTGTAAACGGAAGGATTCATGTAAGCGTGTAAAAACACATAGCCTACTCCATGTTCGCTCAACACCTCCGTTCACGCAGAAAACTAGACAATTTTCTAAAGGAAGTGTAAGGAAATGGATCGTTTCTTTCCATAAATGTTGCTATTTTTGGTAAAAATTTTACTCTCTTTTCTAACGAAAATCTGAAATCCTCCCTAGTCTACTCCCTCCTTTGAAGGTTTATTACATAGGCTTATTTTTAGTTGGAAACTGTATTCCAAGAGGCTTTACAGTTTCTTCAAAGAATCCAAGAAATCACGTACAATGACTAGTACATATCGACAATCGACATGGAGGGTAAGTGAAAAATATATATTTTTTAAGCATTTCTCTTCTTTAGCTTTTATTCAATTGTTCATTTCAATTCGTACCAAAATTTTATTCTACTTTCATTGGAAAGTCGTAGGAACTAAGTTGGTTATTTATGCCACCTATATTTAGCCCAAGTTCATTCATTCTCAATTATTTGGAGTGGATTGGTAAATTATATGGAGAAAACTCGTCCTTAATTTACGTACCTATTGAACTTATCAGGTCAGGAACAAACTATTCTTAGACTTCTAGCCTTATAAAAGATAAAAGATCCTTCAACTTCATCTTGTTCTCCATTCTCCATGCATTCCCTCCTTTTCCAGAGGGAAAAAATATTAGCTTGTTTTGAATCGCGTAGACCCAAAAGTATGGTTACTTTAACACAAATTGTCAAACAAAGTCTACATGAGGAAGATAAGTGAGTTAAAAGCTCCAATTAGATTGGCAGCTCCTTCTTAGTTTCCTTCAAGATCTCAGGTCGCAATAACAGTCCAGGGAGTTTAATTTGAAGGACATTGAAAGTCTCGAGTCTGAGGCAATAATAGAATTGCATTTACATTTTATGTGAAGCGTGTAACAAACGGTTCATAAGATACCGTACTTGAGCTCCTTCTTACGTTCCCTTTTCCTCTTTTCCTTTTCTTAAAGTGACAATAAAGACTATTAAATGCTCTTTTGTTGGCCCTAGACAATAAAAGTTTTACGAACGAGTAATCCTGCCCATTTTGAAAATCTGCGAGAGAGAGAGAGTCTCTATATTCTCCTCTGGAGACTGTAGCTATGTTAGACTTGATCTCTTTTGCTAAACAAAGAAAATACCTTAAGATTTTTCAGACATATTGCACACGTCGAAGGATATATTCGCTCCAAATGACCATCATCATTCACTGTTACTCAGGGTCAGTTTTTATGACCAGTAGATATACTAAAGCATATCGCACGGAACATTAAAAGGATATAGGGTTATTTGAAGCTAGAGAGATCCAATCAAGCATAAGATTAAAATGTAGGAAGGTACACAAGCACAGATTGTATGTACCTAAATCATTAAATCATCTTTCATCTTTCCCTATTTATTCTTGTCCAGATAGAGAAAGACGAAGGGAGAGAGAGAGAGAAGAGAGGGTTCTCAAAAGTATTCTATATAGAGCGACGGTGCTCACAAGCTGATCATTTCGTGTGTCATACTCCTCTCTCGCGGAGAACTTTACAGAAGGGGAACTTTTTCAGCTTTCCTAATATTTTTTCTGTGTAGACGCCACCGAAAACACTTTATAGAAACGGTGTAAGCTTTAGTGTCTACCAGTCACCGTCCAACTCTCGCGTAGTCAGCATATAGTTCCCTGAGAGAGGAAACCAAGCCACCCTTTTGCACTCTTCCTATTTGAATTTTTATAATGCCAGGCAGGAATAGGAATAGCAACAGGAACAAAAAAGACGCTTGGTAGTTGGTATACCCCTTCATCATATACTTTTTGTGTGCGTTGTCCGGGAGCAAGAGACTAGAGGGAAGAGTCATCATCATCATCGTGTACGGAGGACGGTAGCGTTACTCATACCGCTCTCCACGTTCATAAGATCCGTCAGTCACGTCAACCTTCTCGAGCCATCAACACCAACCAAGTTCTCTCTGCTCTTGACAGTGACTCACTCCATGGAATTAGTAGTCACTTCACGTGAACAGCTTATTCCCTCCGAAAAGTCGGATCAGTGGAAAGGGAAACTAGTAGAAAGTACTTCACTTGTTTTACGCTCAGTTGAATACACCAGAGAATTCAACGAAGTAGATTTTGGAGGGTTACTTGCCTTTTACACTTCGAGGGAATAGGAAGCTGCTAGGAGAAAACAGGTAAAATGTACCAAACGTGAGAATATCAACCAGTTGACTAGTGAGATGGTCAGTTACGCCCTTTTCCAGGAAGTAGATTCGCCTTTTCTGGGTTTTTCTTCATATCCAGCCAAAGGATTTCTCCAGGAATTTTTTTAAAAATCTGTGAATCTTATCCTCATTCAACACAAGTTACGGCAATCCGCTGATTTCTTTGCGTGGTTAGAGTGCAATTAAAGTAGGTGTGTAAACTTGCTCCTGGTATTGTCCATTCTGGAGGCGTCATTATTGACTGTCCTTTAAGTTGGCCTTATCAGAGGGGTACTCACGCTGAAAAGAATTCTAGCACCAAATGAAATCAGTGCTTGGCCTAACGCAAAGTCAACGAAATGAGATAAGAATAGTAACAGTTTCTACTCAAACCAGCATGGAAGTGTCATCTTACCCCAGTCACACCAATCTACACTTTAAGGTAAATAAAGGCAAGTACATAAAATCTATTTCTCATTTTCTGATTAAAATTCATCCTATTCCTTGAAAATCTTGATTAAAATACAATCTCAATTTCGCATCGTAGCCAATTCCTCCATTCCCAGAATTTATATTCCCTAAGCCCGAACTAGTTAATTTTCCTAGAACTCCACTTGTAAACACTATATCGTCTAAAGTCTTCGAAATAAATTGGGTAAAGAGTAAAAACAAACATGAAGACTGTTTCCCCGTTATGAGATTGAGTTACCGTTTTTCGTACGGTAGTAAAATTTCAGTAGTAAATCCATCCAGACGACAACAACGAACCCATTAAAAGTGCTAGACTCTTGAAGGTAATATGGTGTTAGCTTGGCTTGGCCTGGCCGGGCTTGTACTGACTCAGGCTATGTGCCTATCCCAAGCTATGTTTTCATCATCACCACCACCAAAAATCCACTTTCCCGAAACCAAACAAAGAGCAATTTTCCCTAGAGCTATTACTCCTAAATAACGTACCTATTTTGGTATTCTTGTCGTATACCATTTTTCCATTATCTTCAACTTGTTTTTGACAAGCTTAATCCATGTCATGGAATAAGGAAGAGTACATGCGGACATACGAACATACGGACATGGTAAGGGGATGAGCGAGATGCGCTTCAAAACTTGTAAACTTGAAAGCTTCACTAGAGGACAAGGCGGGAGCTAGAGGAGGACGCGGTACGCGCTGTTTATTATCTCCAATATGGCTTTTACTTTTGATAGTTTCCCTGTGCGTAAGTTCCCATAAAAAATTATTTTTAAGCCTTGTTTGCTGTTTGCTCCTTTTTGTTTTCTCCCTTTTTATTCGCCCTAAGCTCGGAGCGTACAACCAGCTCCCTTTTCCCTTTCTTGCTGTCCATCAAAACAGCCTTAAAGCTGTAATTGTATAAGTTTCTCTGTTCAAACTGGGCTTGACACCATTCACACATGAAATAATCCAGAACTGTACAAATACTCGAGTGAAGTCTTCCTTCCGGAATATAAACATTTTCTACATTTTTCTTTCATGTCTATTCAAAAGGTAAGTTTCTCTGGAAGTTTAGGTATGAATCATCCTTGGAGGAAAGCGATATCTCCTTCCTTAGGTTACAGAGAATAAAAGTAGGCGTCTTCTTTTCCTAAACCGTCTTAATTTATTATGAAGATAACTCGATAACTCCATCCGGAAATATTGCTCGACACTACGTCCCCCATTAATAACATTTTGCCTTTAGTATTTTCTTTGCTTTTCTGCGAAACCGAGATTACTCCGAGAATCTTATCTCCCCACCCATTTCCTTCTTCCATTTAGAGAATAATCGCGAAAGCAATAAATCTCGTAGATTCCATCATTGATCCATTGATCATTATGAGAGCATAAGAGGCATTTTATCTGAGAAACTGATCCAGAGAAAAATCATCTTCGATAAAATACATCTCCTTTAGAATTTTTCGCTTAAATGAACAAAGCCTACAAAAAATATTTTTTCCGTTGACTATTTTTCCCACTGTAAGATACAGTCCGTTTAAAAGGAAACTTGATGACCTTTTTCAGCATTTTATCTGAGAAACTGATCCAGAGAAAAATCATCTTGGATAAAATACAATCTCCTTTAGAATTTTTCGCTCAAATGAACAAAGCCTACAAAAAAATATTTTTTTCCGTTGAGTATTTTTCCCACTGTAAGATACAGTCCGTTTAAAAGGAAACTTGATGACCTTTTTCACTTACGAAAACATCATAAAGTTTTAAAACGCTTGCACCTTTTTTTTAACTACTGCACAAATGAAAAAAATGCTTAGACCCTTCACCTCAGAAAAAAAAATCTATTTAAAACTTCATGTTTTTCTATGATGTAACATGCTTCTCAGATGCATGTACAAAATACCCCATTTTTCTTTGTCCATTTCATCTCTCTCGTCTCTCATCATCGCACAAGCCCCAAACTCCGAAACTCCAAAACTCAAAACGAATGTTATTTTATGAAGCTTTCAAGCATTTCGGAAAAAAGCATACAATTCCTCCATTCGTCCATTCCCTACATTACAACTGAGCTAATCCACCAGAAAAGAATCTATTGTAGGATACATCTGGACGATTTTTTTTTATCCATGGGACTTTTGAAATGGGGTTGTTTCTGATCGGGACGCGTTTCGTTCCCATCAGCCTCATCACAGAGAATCATTTGGTGGTGATGATGATCCATAAGTTTAGCTTCCCCTCCATTTTTTTCTACCTACTTACGTCGTCCATCCATCCATCTGAAAATGCTCAAATTTTCCAAATGAAAAGACGACGATGATGACGGACGTGCGGACGGATGCGAAATGGGATGCATGCGTAGGTCCTATTCTTTTCACAAGTTTTTCTTCCATGAACCTTTTCTTTGTCCAAAAGAATAAATGTAATATTACATCTTCCCTATTTTTCTGAGGTAATCTCAAACCCAGGCTATATTCCTTTTGTTTTGGTCTAGCCTCGCGTCGTTGGTCTTACTGTTTTTTAAAGCTTGTAGGGATTGATACCCATAAAAATAGAAGACGAGACGGTTAGCTAGTAAACAAAAAAACCTTAGAGAAGATACATGGTGTGTCGTTGTTTTGTTCACTTGCACCCCTCCATTACACTCCATAAAAAATAATGCTTACATTTAAATCATGTTCTAGCACGTAACTTATGTTTGGCCTTTGCTCCAACGCTACGAATAAGGTGGTGTTGTTGGGAAATTAAAATAGTCTAAGGTTACCCCAGAGAAAGGAGTAAGCATAATAATGCATCTTGAGTCTATCTCAAGGATCTCTTGATATCGTGTCAAGTCAAGTGCGTTCATTTCGTGTAGATTCTTCTTCAATCTTTTAGTCTGGGAAAGTGGGAGCGTAGATGAAAAATACAATCAGACAAAGAGCGAAAGAGCGACGCTTCGCTATTTTTCCTTTAACTGTCTAGAGGTAAACAAAAGTTTTAATAACATTGGAGTAGTTCAGTGGCACAACGCTGTAATAAAAATGAGTTTTTTATATAGAAGCATATGCGTACATATTTTTTTATAATATTGCGTTTCAGGGGATTTTGGGAATTGCGGAATAATAAGGAAGGGGAGAGCTTTCGCTAAAAAAAGTGTAAAACTTCTATTTAGACAGTATATTGGGTTCTCTATGGATATAAAAATCTGTCGGGAAGAATGAGTCAGCATTTCAAGGTTTTGCTCCAACCAGTCCAACCTCCCCTCCTTTTCGCTCCCTATTTTAATAGTAAATACTAAGGGAAACGGGTAAGTCAACAATACGAAGCCTGAAGGAAACTTACAAGAGAAGCTATAGTCATTATATTAGACCATATACACTTTTGGAGTTTTTGCTTACCTCCTATTGTAAACTCCAACTGGAACATATTTGTATTTTCTCTTCCTTCCTCTCTCTCTTACTCAGTTGGAGTTGTCGGGGTATCAGAGTGTCGGAGTCAGTAGAACTTTCGTTGTAGTACAACCACCGACACCGACTACAGACCAACAGACCTTAAACTAGTTTTATTATGAAAAGAAATCCACCCTTTTTCTCCAGATGAAATGGAGGGAATTACTTAGCTCCGAGGAAACGAATAAAGTATGAGGACAAAACACCAACAACTCATTTCACTCATTTTTTCGTACTCCGTCTACGATAAAATTCGGATTTTACACTGTATTTATTAGCGTTTCATCTCTTACTTCCCTTGAAAATTTAGGGTTTTCCCCTGTTTTCCATCAAGCTCTGTGGTTTAGTTTGGTATGGAGTATGGAGTGTGGATGTGTGTAGTATGAAGTATGGAGTAGCTGATAGGGACTTGGTAATGATGAGGATGACTAAAACTGCGCATATTTTACTTATTAAG
>JAANSQ010001133.1:0-16658 GCA_036850885.1 Lepidocyrtinus dapeste
ACATAATCACTAGCATGTTCAATTGACAGTAGAGAGAGCAAGACCATGGTGAGTGAGGTGGTGTAGCATAACAGAATTGCATTAACATTTGAACTGCGGCTGGTAACACATTCTAGCCGTGACAATTATGCAAGTTAATACACTTATTACCAAACAAACGTATAAATATAATCACATATATAAGTAAAGTATCCGATCCATTTATATATCATAAAATGTATTTGTCTAGGGCTAGAGCTGTATTAAAAAGAATACGAAATAACTTGACAGTATAATTTTACAAGTAAATTAAATATCACTTTAGGAGTTGTTTCATTCAACAGCAAACATTCATTCAATCAGTTTCTAGTCTTTGTTTACTCAAGCAAGAAAATAACAAGTCACGGAGGTTGCATATGAGGACATTTCTTGGGTTTTGGATACTTTTCAAAACTTTCCGATTTTCATAGCGGAACCAGAACACACATAAACTCATAGAGATCAACATTAGGGGGTATTTTAATATTTGTTGGTAACTCACAAAGCGATGCATTAGAGATTTTATACTGGGTAGGTATAGTTGGTACGTTCCACCAAAATTTACAGAATTTGTCAATTTCATTTTGTTTTCAATGTGAATCTTGAAAGGGATTACAGATGCATAGTAATTATTAAAACACGCTGACCTTAGAAGAGCTTATCAGCGAAAAAAAAATTGAAAAACATTCCCAAAATCAATTAGGAAGGATTTTAAATTAAAACTTAGAACACTTCAAAAGGTACACATAAATCCTACAAGTACAACGTCCAAGCGAGAAAAAACACGGTACTGTACGTGTGTTTTGAAATTTATACTGAGTTTGTAAAAACTTTATTGTATTTATAATAAGCAATTTTCTTGAAATGTTGACTTCAAAGGGTGTACATCCATTTATATATCTTAAGAGTGAGTATGCACGGCAATGTAGCAAGCAAGATCGAAGTCGCAGTTTAAGTATGTAAGCATATTTCCTATCAATGAATTCGTTGTGTCTCGTGGAAGCAATAAGCTGGCAGAATTCACAAATTTAATTATATTCTTCTTGTTTCTCTAACTAATTTAATAACCAGTGAAAGTGTTTTATGACTCCAAACTTTATTCTAAAAATTTGGTCTAAATCTAGTCCAAACAGTACTTAGAGTTCCTTCCTCCATTTTGTAACTAAAGCTTCCTTCTTCAAGAAATGTTTTATGGATATGCACGGATTCCATGTATAGTCATTTTGGCATTTTTTTGTAATATGGTCTGTTCAAAACATGAATTTTGCAACATTTTTTTGTACCGTTCTTTACCAAATCTGAGGGTTTGTATCTCTAAGCACGTGAAGAGAAGAATAAGTAAATACCTATCTAAATACACGCGATGATCTAAGTAAAAGACGTGGTTACATACTACTAACTCCAATCGACAAAAAACTAGAATGGAATTAAACTTTGTTTTTTTTCGTAAAGAAGGACTAGATAATCCTGCTGGTATCCATCCTATCATACAACTAAACATTCATCTCGACGCTATATTTTCAAGAACTTGATTCAATCTACTTAATTTGCATGGGCAACGTGTTGCAGTTATGTCCCTGTCTAGCTTCTAAATGCAATTACCTCTTTTTGATATGTAAGTGCAAAAGAAGCAGGTCATATTTCAGAGGTACTGAAGGAAACCATTTTAAATTAACGACGCCAGGAACTATAATGATTGTAACGATGCATTCAGTTCATGAGCTTCACAATGGCAACAAGTATGGCTTGGATATATATATCTATGTCTGCCTTTAATTTACATAGGTCAAGAGTAACCATAAATATTCATATACTCCCTAAAAATAAAAAGAAGTGACAAGTTACATTCGCGAAAACAACTAAACCAATTCAGATCCAGGAAATCATCCTGCGTTAGTAAGTTTCCACTTGTTCTTTTTAAGTCTGTCACATTCTAGTAAAATTTTGAGAGTTGAGTAGAAAATAAGTGGCGGGAAAAAGAAGGTCGGTCACTTTCAAAACCGTAAATGAAACAAGGAAAAATTGTGAGAGGATGAAAGGCAAAAGAAAGGGTTCACAACATCAACGCAGTGAACAACAACTACTTTGTTTACAGAGTGAGAACTTGAGTAAACTCAGAAGTTAGGGCTTTAATGGACACGGCAAGAATTGAAATATAGTTCTTAGAGAAGGTAGTAATTTTACTGGAGTTGAAATAAAGTAAAGGTTCATGAGCACAGAGAGAAAGTGCTAACTAACTAAACTAATAGGTTAGAGATAAAAAGGAAGAATCTCAGAGAAGAAGAGATAGACAGTGAGGGAGATAGACATAGATAGAAGTAGAGATGGAAAGAGAAAGTTGCCGTGCCATGGTTATTGTTGGCATGTTAGTAGTAGTAGTAAAGAAAGGGTAGTAGTTTAGAGTACGTGACGAGAGTTAAGAGCAGAAGAGTTTAAGGAGAAAGTGGAGAAGAGAGAGCGAACTTAGGTGAGACGACAGTGATTGAAAAAGTTTTAAGTATAGCGGAACAGTTTTGACACCACACAGCGAGTGGTTATAATTGAGACAAGTATATAGAGAGACAGATAGAGAGATACGTACACATGCCTTTGACTTATTGTCACATCACAGTGCGAAATGGGAGACTGAGCCCTTGTGCTGAGACACCATACTTGCCTTTAATAGATTGCCCGGAACTACTCGCAGCACCACGAATTCCTTCGCTAAGTCCTATTGGTGCAGAGCCCAAGTCCTCAAGCAGCCTCCGTGATCTTGTGGGCATGTCGGGTAAAATTGGCATTGCCGCAGGTGCGCCCAACTCACTCCCCATGCTCTCACTATCTGTTGCCATTGGAGACATTTCTCCGAGTCTGTCATATAACATGCTAGCATAGTCATGGTCACTACGAAAAGTAGATGCAATTCGCTCTATACTACGATCCTCCTCACTGGCACTAGGGCTGATCACGTGCCCACCTGGAGTCATTCTTCCGAGATGGTGGGATTGATGGGAATGATGATGATGATGGTGGTGATGGTGGTGGTTCACGGGACGACCGCCTCCGCTACTGGCATATCCCCCTGGAGCAGTATGATACATGGAGGAAGGAGCTCGTCCGTATATTCCAGGCGAGGATTCATAACGTCCATACTGATCTCGAAGCAGTTGGTCCACAGACTTCAGAACACTATGGCGTTCGTGGTCGGTCACACCACCAGGAATACGGGACGTGCTCATCAACTCACCGTGGAGACCGGCTCTCTCCTGGATTTGTTGACGACGTCTCGCAATTTCTGCTTTGATGCGAGCCTTTTTCTCCTCTCTACTCAGACTGTCCTCCTCTTCCTCATCCTCCTCCTCGCTCACGTATGGCGAGGGATGCCACGAACGAGATTTTCTGTGCTTTCGCATGGTGTGCCGTTTTTCGCGGGTGGAGGATGGCGATCGAGTAATGACAGTGGTGTTTGGCCACGCCTCTCCCTCACTGCTCCGTCGTCCTAGCATTCGAGAGCCCATACGATTCCGCATGTCGTCCTCCTCATGTCCTCCCATACTAGTGATGGCGGTTTCGCGGAGGGCTCCTCCAGCTGCGGCCCAGGAAGATGCCAGATACGATTGGGAGTGATCCCAGTCACCACCAACTTGATGAGCTGCGGCCGGACGTTGTAAAAGGGCACTGTCTTCAAGGGATTCATATTCATATGACTTGTAGGGTGGCCTCAGTAAGCTGGCCGTGACCTAAAACACATGGCAAAGAGAAAGCTGTTAGCGACACGAAAAAGCAGAAGCAGATAAGGGGGTGATGGAAAAGACAAAATAAAAATAGGGCACAGACAGACACAAAGACAAACACAGGAGGAGCTCATACTCGATCAAAATCCTGTAGCTCACTGTCCAAGTCTTCCTGTATTGGCGAGAAGGGAAGGGAAAGTTTAGGATCAGATAACTGTCTTCGATGCCCTTTCAGTTTCCGATTGAGAAGTGGACTCGCCCCCGCCGACCTGGGTGCACCCCCATTTCTAGATAGGTCCGCTCTGAATTCACCAACCCACCACATCATCATAAGTCAATCTCAGCAAATTTTTAGCCCCTATATGGTCTCCTCCACCAACACAAGTCTCTGTGCGTGCCATGTGCTGTGAGTGTGTGCCTGTGCCACTTGTTTCGACTTGATTAGATAAATTTAATGACTTTGGCAAAATTTCTAATACCTTGACCTCAGGGCCTCACTCCCTGCCCGACTTGTTACTGCATCTAGTCTAGCTCCCAATTCTCGGTCCCTTTCACGCAACGCCTCGAGTCGTCGTCTCTCTTCCGACAACAACTGACGCCTTTCCTCTTGCAATTGTTCTCTTAACGTTCTCATATATGACGGTAAATGGGAGCCTACATTCAATTCAAATTCAATTTGTATGTTTGACCATTTACCAACTAAAATATGAAAAATACAAAACATTGTGTAAATTCCTAATCCTGTATTATTACGCATAGTCCTGACGTTTGCTCGATCTTGATCAGATCATTCGTGAACTAGGCTAGGAAAGGGTATCCCTGCGCATCAAGAATGAAAGGTGAGAGAAAATTTTATGCAAGGTATGAAAAATTGGTTGGAATGTGCCAATTTCAAATAGACCTAATTATTTAATAAGTTAAATGGAAGTTTAATCTTTGAATCATCTTTGCCGTAACGGCAGGAAAACATACTGGAAGGAGCGATCGTGTCGCGCAGATGAAAAGGAACTCTCAAGAAAGGCAAAACTGAGTATCAACTTTGACAATGACAAGAAAAAATTCTACCTCTTAATCAAACATTTCTGGATTTAGGGCAAGGAACCTGTAACTTACAGGCTGTAATGTAAGGTTCGAATATCTAAAAGATAGGAAGGAGAAAGAAAGGAAATAGTTAGATGCGCTCAAGTTCCAAATGAACTGAAGAACCATTACCATAATTTAAACGTATTGTCTGTTATACTGTTTGGAAAGCTTTGAATATATTCAAAGTCAATGCAATTAACCATTACGATAGTGAATTGGCAAATTTTAATTACCGACATTCAAAGAAGTGTCTCCTAGGCTGGAAGTCAGACCTGACAAACCGCTCAGCCCACTCAAATCATGATCCGAGACGCCACCCGAACCTTTGTTAAGAAGATGTCTCAAATCAGGTGGAAGAGCAGCAGCAAGCTCTGCTAGATTCGACGACCAACTATCCTGCGACTGTTTGTAACTTGGGTATAAGCCAGATAAAACTGAAGTAGTAGTGGTTAGATCGGAGGTGAGCCTGTACAGATATTTTGCAATTGTTAATATTTCATAATACTTCCTTTATGCTAGTAGGCAGAGTCAAACGAGCTACTTTGATAAGATCAGAAGTAAATCTTTCACCAAGTTTTGTATCTTCTGATATTTATGGATAAATAATGATCGCCTTTAAAAGCTATCTGTACTAACCCCGAGGTCGTTGTCCGCAGATTCATACCAGCAAATGCGGGTGAAGATGACAAAATGTTGCCACCAAGTGGGTAGATGGAGTCTTGTTTACCACCCACACTACTTATTACACTGGAGGCTGTAAAGTAAGTAGTTTCTTTTAGTCCATCAGTTTTACTTCTTTCCACACATAATATCAGATTGCTAAACCACTTTCTCTCCTATCTCAGCCCACCCTACTGAAACACTTAAACGTCTTTTTTACTGGTGCAACTTTGTTAATCATTCGGGTATCTCATCGTCAAGAATTTACGAAATTTTTTAGTTGAATTTAAATTTGAAGAAAAAATCAATATGATATTGTTTTGATTATTCCGTAATTCTAAGTTTCTAATGAAGGAGAAATGGAAATACTTGCTTCAACAAGCTTCGTAACAATTTCTCTGTTTTTGAGCTATTTCATAGTTTTTGTCAAAAGTAATTTTTATCATTTTATTACCTAAAATGTATTAAACTCAGCTATTAAAGAATTAACTTGGGATTAATAAAAAAAATGAATTTAACTTTAAGGGACACTTCCTAAATTGTCATCTACAAAGCATTACCTTCTCCGGGAAAATATACTTTTATATGCACCAATACAATGAGGATTTTAGGTCACGCTTTTTTCAGTCACTTAATTGCCCTTGGATATGTTATCTGTGATCTTCTCAACTAATTTGTGAAATCGTATCGAGAGCTCAAAAACGCCAAAAAAATTGTTATATGCATTTGGTTTTATTTTATAAGGGAGGTTTTGAGACTGAAGGGGTTTTCATCAGTAAAGAAGTAATGGAGAGAGCCTGTAGCTCAAAACTTTGGTGGATGCAAAAGTTCAGATGATTATTAATTTACAAAGAAGGAATGAGAGTAGTTAAAATCTAACTGAAGTAAATCATTCAAGTCCAGTCAGTAATGCGAAATTTGTTTTTCTTTGGCTATCGTAAACACAAGAAATTGTGCATCGAGGAGACCAGTTTGAACATAAAAATTCAAGCTAAAGTTTTTCACTGAGGTTGACTTAAAACGATAAAGAAACAAAGAGATCACAATTAAAGGCCTACGAACAACTGCAAGGCAAGAACTACTACATCAGTCAATATTATTGAAGCAATATAAATCATAGAATAAGTTGGGTTAGGCATATTTCTCGTATCTCATACTACCGGTCCCCTCAACTTATCAGTTTTTCGAATGCAGCAGCTCCGCAGCAGCTTCCAGGAAGAGAAAGTTGAAAAAGTAATGTTACCATACCTTGTAAACAACCCAATGCTGACCCAGGCCTTGGAATAGGTTCGGACGCTCCCATGGTCAGTTTTCGCAGGTTACTTTCACTGGCACTTGGTCTGGAGAGACTCAAACTCGACAACGGATAGGACCTACCTGCTGCTGTACCATCCATCGAGGATAACCGCATTGGGGATAAGGATCTGAAGCAAATTAATATTGCAATTAACAAAACGTAAAATCTGAAATGTAATGTAAGTGGCGTACAACCTACAATTTTTAAGATTGATTAGGATTAGTATAATTCAGAAAAAGATTACATTCATCCCTACCTAAACTCTTGGGACCGATGTCTCTCTCGTTTCTTAGTCGAAGGCAATGGCGCGGCTTCTTGGTCAGGTGGAAGACATGGGAGCTTCCGCCTCATTCGTAGAGATTTTTGAGAGTCTGTTTCGCTCATAGTGTCGGAAGAATCCCCCGCACCAGGATCCCTTCCACTCCGAGGAGTTCCGACAGGAGTTCCTATTGGAGTACCCAAGGGTGTCACTGGTCATGACAAATTCAGATATAACATTTCGAGCATGCATCTAATAGTTCGGGAGCTTCTAGATGTAGAATTTTTCTTAAATTGTCAATGTCAAAGTAAAGTTCTAATGGGGAGGATATTACTCTTACCTGCTACAGGTTGTTGGAGAAGAGAAGTTCCTAAAACTGCGGGTGAGCCACCAATAAAAGTTCCTAGGCTAGTAACTACTGCTGGAGTAAGAGCACCTATGGTAACGCCCCCAGGCGTCACAGCTAAACCTTGACCACCAATCAGTACAGTTGAAGTCGTCCCGTCGCGTCGCATATCCCCTGTTCCAGACGATAAATGCGCTCTTCGACTTGTCTTTTTCAAATGCTGCTGCTGATGCTGCAGGGCCATCTGCTGCTGATACATATGCGCCTGGGCAGGACTTAGAGCTCCAACTACGCCAACTCCCAGGCCAGCTCCTTGTTGCTGCGCTATAAGACCACCTTGTGTCAGCACTTGAGTGTGTTGCTGTTGGGCCTGAGAACTAAGGAGAGATGCTGGATATTGCTGTGTCGAGGAGGAGAGTAACTGACTGGAACTACTTAGCCCAATGCCACTACTATACTGTAACCCCTGCAATCCTAAATTCGACTGCAAGGTTTGGGGTTGCTGCTGAAGGTATGAATGCTGTTGCTGTTGTCGCTGGAGGTAAGCCAGCGATCCCTCGTGAATAGGTGTGAAGGCCGATTGCTGCACTTGTTGCTGTTGCTGAGCTTGACCGCTAAGACCACTAGTCAAACCGTGTTGGTGGTGATGAACCTGCTGCCCAGTTAAACTCTGCTGTTGTTGGTGGTAAGGGTCATAGACTGATTGACCAAGTGAACTGACACCACCTACACCGCTGGACGGTACGGGGAATGGTTCTTGCTTGTCTTCTGAGGGAGATGGACGAGGAGAAGTTCCCAGACCTAAGTTAGATTGAGAAAAATCAATGAAAATTTAATGAATAAAAATTAATACTCCAACATCATCTCCTTTCCCAGCACCAACCGAGAATGGTATTTAGTTCATTGCTTACCTAATGCTCTGCTAAAATCAGCGAGCAGTCCACTTATAGACCCAGACTTGGAAGTTGGAACTTGGCCACCCGGTCCATGGACTCCTAAATGTTGCTGCATATTTTGCTGGTTTAAGTGGGATTGCTGTTGTGATTGGAGCAGTTGCTGTTGAGAATATTGTTGCTGCTGCTGCTGTTGTTGCTGCTGCTGCTGTTGTTGCTGCTGCTGCTGCTGATGTTGCTGTTGGGACTGCATATTCATAATTTGTTGATTATTTGCGTTCATAGCAACATTCTGTAAAGATGGTTGTTGTTGCGGTTGCTGCTGCTGTTGCGGCGCTTGAGCGAACTGGGAAGCACTGGTTGGAATTAAACGACCACTTTGATCGTACATTTGGCCTGGCGAAGTCTGTTGTTGCCACTGCTGAGTTTGGTTTGTATTAGTTAGATTTAGCGTTTGATGTTGAAGTCCGGTGAAGGACTGTTGGGAGGTAGATACAGACATCGGTTGATGTTGGCTCATTTGCATCTGACCCAACTGCTGCTGCTGCTGAGGGTCGTGTTGATTAAGAGACTGTGACAGTTGCTGTTGTTGTAGTGGGGCCTGTTGCATATTTTGCTGTTGCATTTGTAATTGTGCATTGGGTTGTTGTTGCTGCTGCATGCCAAGCTGAGTTTGATTCTGCTGCATGGCTTGGTTTTGACCTAGCATTTGGTTTTTCTGGAACTGCATCGTGTTGGACATCATTTGATTCTGCATTTGAGACTGTTGCTGGTGTTGAGACTGCATGGAATTGATGGAAGTTGCTTGTTGCATGAGCGGCTGCTGCTGACTATTCAATCCCGACATATCACCGGATGTTCCACCCATGGACACATGTTGCTGTTGCTGAAGTTGTTGTTGATTTGGGGTTTGCTGCTGATTAAAGGAATTTGTTTGTTGATATGGCTGTGTTTGGCCCATTGAATATTGTTGGTCAGTAATAGTCGAAAGTGGGGATACACTATTAGTTGAACACTGCATGGATTGGCTTGTAATCGCCAAATTGCTGTTCCAATCTCCTCCAGTCCCAAGGTGACCAGTTGTAGATACATCTGCTCCAGTTGTCCCAAACTGTTTAAGAAATGCATGAAATTTATGATAAAATCAATCATAAGCTCAGCAATAAACGTAAAACGTAAGTTGACGAAACAAGGGATTTTTTCTAAATCACTTTCACCAATAACCGTTTCAGGTGTGAACGCATTAATATTTTATAAATTCAACTATATCTTCTGTTCTGTAGAATAGGAACTGTACTTACCTGAGATTGTTGCGGTTGCTGCTGCTGCTGTTGCATCCCCGCGTTATTATTTGCCATAGTAAATTGGTTTTGAGGTTGGTTGTAGTCGATAGTAGATGTTGGAGCGGATGTGAAACCGACTTGCTGGTTTTGTTGAAGTTGCTGCTGTTGCAACATGGACTGTTGTTGTTGTTGCTGCGAAGTAGAATTGTTTTGTTGTGGTTGGGGCTGTTGTTGCATCATCCCAGGAATCGTTCCTGATACAGATGTCATGGCACTCATTTGGTTTGTCATTGGTGTTCCTCCCATTGAAGTGTTAACATTCATTTGATTTCCCATTCCTTGATTGTCCACTCTTCCCAGCTGGTTTGTTAGTTGGCTGTTATTACTATTAGGAAACATGACGTTTTGAGATTGATTGGGATCCATTTGATTAGCCAAGATATCTTGATTAGGACCGGAAACTAAGGGGAGTCTATTATCAAGAGATCGTTGGGGTCGGAGTTGAGGTCGGATGGCATGTCTTTGATCTAAAGGCATGCCAGGTGCACCAGGCAAAGGTTCCTGGCCAAGAAGTCTACGTCTTGGGGAGCCATTATCGGTTAGCGAACCTTGGATGCCTGTAGTTTTCCACAAATAGAACTCCTCATTAAATTTTAAACTTTCACTGGGGGTAATTTAAACAAAATTAAGATATGGTGATTGTAAGCGTGCTGTCCTCCTAAATCATTTTGAGACACTTTCCTTAAATCTGACTACATTAAACTTCAAGAATTTAAATTCAAGCTATATGATGTCTCCCTGTCAATATTGCTAGAGTGGCACATACGATAAGCTCTGCCACAACGACTCTATCTACCTACGTGTCCAATCCAATAGTTAATTCAATTTAGGTTACTTACAATTTCACAAGGATTGTACAAAAATTGACGAACAAATCAATGATTAATTACTTAATTAAAATAGTTTCAGGGCGTTAAGTTACAGAAATTGACACGTATTGGTCAATCGTCTGATTATCCCTCATCGTTTCTCTCTCCCCGCATGTAACATAACATGAATAATACGGAAAAAAGTGTCAAATTAATAAAACTAAGAAGTTAATAAGCATTTCATCTAAGTATGCCTAAATTAAATGGGTTTCCTCCGAAACTAACGAGCGATTCTATTTGTAGCATAGTTACAAATTTCTGCCTTCAACACAGTATAACTACTAAACCTAATCTTTCCTAATATAAAAAAATAGATTGTATGACACAAGGTGTTAAGGGATGAGAATAGGTGCAGAATCGGGTAAAACTTTGGTTTTAGATACAAGGAGTTTGACAAAATTTTACTGAAGTCACCGTACAAAACATCTTCAGTCTACGATTAAAGTGGAGAAATAAAATTACTTGATTTATCACACACAAATATAGACAGTGTATACACAACATGCTATGTAGTCATGAATATGTTGCGTTGATGAGCAGTAAGTTCTGCTGAACGAATTGGGTAAAATGTTCCAAATGCAGAAGTCTTTCTGAGAAAGTTAGTTACCACACGAAAGGAAACGCAGAGAGCGTAGTCGAATGAAAGCCTTCTGGCCCATGCCTTCCTCTCAGTAACTCACAATGTATGCAAATCAAACCTTCAACTTTTAAACCTCGTTCGGTATGTCGCGATCTGGAAGGGAATCTTAGAGTGAGCAGTGAGCATCTATTAACCTTGTTTTTTTTTTCTTCTAAATGTGTAAACACGAAGTGGGAAGCATGATGGCACCGTTTTACGTTCTGTTTTGGTAAAAAACATACCAGAAAAGAACTGATTTTGACAACAAAAAATGAGGTAGTGGAAGCTGGTATTCAAATTCAAAAAGCATGACAAAATTAGCTTGTATCATAAATATTTATATTCCACACAAAATATATATTATGGGTAGTACATATATTACTTCGTAATGGGCAACTATAGTGTGTGTATACGAGAACATTGGAGTAATCTTGGAGAGCTGGAGGGGGTACTCTGTGAACATGAATCCAACAAATATAAAGAAATTATACAACAGTAATTTTCTCTTTTTAAAAGATAGATAACTTAATTAAGTTGCGAGGCTCTCACGTTGCTCACAAAACACCAGAGTTTTTCCACCAAGTACATATGCAACGGTAATATATATTTAGCGAGAAAAAATTCAACAGGCACACACATCTAGTTATATATATATATAAATACATAATATTGAAGAATAACACACTAGGTCATCAACAATCAAGTGATGAAGTAGATTATTAGTTTGTGACAGAGAAATCAAACAGAGAAAAACACACATAGAGATATAACCAACAACCAGAAATAGCAAAACTAGAAAGATCTAGAAAGTGAAAGTGTATAGGAAGAGAAAATTTAGAGAGAAAAAGAGAAAACTATAGAGGGGAAAGTTGAGAATTAATTCTCCCACGCCACCTTCTAAAATATTCACAGCAATTACACTGTGCATTCAGCTTCATATGGACTTTACAAACATGACTTATTCAATAAAAAGGTCAAAAGACAACGTTTCTTCCTGTTATAAATACTTGAAATATGCGGCGAAGCATGAAAGAGGAAATCTAGCTACTCCATACAGGAAGGAAAAAAACTATGTAAAGTTATGTGGATCAACATATTAATAGAGAGACTACTGTACTGTATATGATAAACGTATGTCAGTTAATAGAATTTAAAGATGGGCTTTGTACAGATTTATACTCAAGAATAACTTGGTGGCGACAAGTATACGATTTCATATTTGCTTAGATAGATAGGTACACAGAACCTTTTCGAAAAAAACTATACCTATAGCGGGATTTTCCCCAAGCGGACGACTTCTATACGGAAAGTTTATGCTCAGAGTGGGAGCTATATGAGAACTAAATTTTGTAAACTACGAAAAGGATCAAAGGGATAAGTATACTTAGACAAATTTAGTTTTTACCTTATTTCGTTACAACTTTACATAAAAACACGGCAAACCCAATCACTACTGTAATTAGATGGGATAAAACTGTGAAAATACGTTTCATCATCATATTACACAATAATAACTATTTTCAAAGAAAAAAAAAATACTGATGTGTTTTTAAGAATTTCACAAAATACTTTTATATTCATGTATGGCATACACTTTCTCACATGTCTACATCAACTGTCTACAAGACACAATTTAAGCTATGTGTGAGGAAATACTCTCCAGTGGTGTATAATTCGGTTAAGACATGCATGTGTAAGTGAGAGAAATAAATTATATTATTGATTTTCATCATGTCAGCCTAAAAATGGCTGCGGATGAACAAGATGAAAATGACAGAAAGCCTGGATGAAGAAATAGACATCCTTCGAGTTATGCGACTATGTTAACCATTGCTATTTAAGCCCTGAAAGTTGTTTCATGTAAGGTTGTTATACCTTCAAACTATCTTAGTTTGCCAAGTTTGTTCAGACAATGAAAATATAAATTTTTGTGAGTGAATAAGCCTACGAGTATTTAAAGGAGCCATAGAAAGTGTAAACTTTGTGGAGAGACATACAAATTAGGCATACTTATGACATGTGTCGTTGTGCCTGTCTAAAAATAAGTGCTTTCCTTTCTCCAATTACTCCTGCCATTCCATTTTCTTAAAGGTCTGATACGTTTCGTCTGTCCGTTTCAGAAAGATTGACGGGTTCAATCAAGTTGTACTCCGCCAACTCGGTTGCTATAGCTTTGACCCTCTTGTCGCAGGATTTTATTAAAATATTAGAGAGAAAAAAGATGCTCTTGGTTAGTGCAACGGTTGGTCACTGGCACTATATTTTTGCTCTTAAGAAATGCATTCCACGAAACTCCATGTAATATGTAATACTCCATAGCGAAAATCTATAAACTTTGGAACTGTTAATCCTAACAAATAAACAATGAAAATAATGTGGTACCATTGTTTTTCCACATTGTCATCCCGACCCCGAGTCATACAAACGATAAAACGTAACAAAATCACACGTGCGCCCCAGTGCGCAATTTATACGTGCATTATTTCAAACCCGTGTTGATCGGAGTAAATTAATTTCAACCTTAGCAACAATTTGTTGGAATTGGTTAGTTTTGCTACCGAACAGAAGAGTGATTGTAGGATTCAGAACTTCAAGTGGTGAAAACAAACTGAATAAATACTACCGAAAAGTATAACCAATCCAGATGAAAATGCTTCGTCGCAGAGAAAAGGAGAAGAGAGAGAAAGAGAGAGAGAGACAGAGAGAGATAGGCAGAGAGAGATAGATCTATGTAGAGAGAAAATTGAGAAAAGGCGTGTTGGAGGGTAGTGTGCAGTTAAAGTGGAGGAAAATCATATTTTTATAGAGTAGTGTTAATCATAAATATTAATAAAAATATAAGAGTTGTGACATTAAAACAAACGAATCAAGAATGGAGAGAGAAAGCCGAACGAGTCGAAGAGTATTTCGTAATGTCAAATTTGAAAAGCTTTTAAAGCTTGATAGCAGAGCTTGCCGTAAAGTCAAGAGAATAATTTTGTACATAATTAATACATGTATTTAGCTTATTTCGGAATTAAAATTGATCAAGCATAAAAGCCTTTCATTATGTATTTCTCTTAAAGTGTATGAACTATATGTATACGTCGTTAGGCAATGGAAAATGGATAATCAGTTGGAGACCAAAAAGTCTGTAAAAGATCAGACAAACGTTCAGTTGAGATCCAAGGAATTGTAAATGAGTTCATTAAGTAACGGTAGTAATTCTCGCACAACGGTGTACAAGAACTATAAGTATTTATATAATAGTAAGTGAAGGACGTTAACAATAGTGACGTCAGGGACGACACTGTTCTAAAACACAATAACTCTTTCATTGAAATTCTTACTAAAAGGGATATCTTTTGAGCATATTATAAAGAAAATCAGTTTTTCGCTGTTTAAAAATTAATTGACTTGACATTTTCATCGTTTGGGAAATCAGCTGGAAATACATTTAGTCAACATCCGTTATTCACATACTGGTAGAAACCGCACTTAACAGTTTCCCAGCAACTTTTAAGCATTCCCTTATAAAAACTGTAAGTTACAGTCTGAAAGGTTGAAAAATTAGTATCTTCTTTTTTTCATATGACTAAAAGTATACTACATCTTAAATGATTTGGACAATTGTTTGGTTTGAAACATTATACAGAAGAATACACAAAGGTTTATGACGTCCTCGGGATATGGGTCATCTAACCTTCATATTGAAAATTTGAAATGAAATGCTAGCATGCATTTGCGTCTACGGCTGGAAAAACTCTGGAGAATATGAGTACAGAAACCATTATGTTCAGCAGGAGAAAGCGTATTGTAAACATTGAGGCATAGTTTTTTTCTATCGAAATGATTACAACCTCAGCTAAATATATCGTGTTTCAGGAAATAGGCACAGTGGGACAGTTCAGTGAGAACTCTGATTTATTCTGCACTTTCTCTCTGCTTAACTAGCATAATGGTTCATGAGAGGTCCAAGCATGGAGAGTAGAGGTATTATGCACATTAAGGTAATGTGTATTAATAATGGGGTTGCTTAGATTTAATATATGCGAATCAAATACACTCATCCAACTATAGGGTTTAGACTATTTGTGTCAGAAAACTACTCACCTGGGCGATTCAAGCTGGTAACTAAGTCGCCACCAGTGGGACTACCCCCTTCATCCTCTTCCTCCGGAATCGTATACACTTCACCAGGGCTATGGTCATAGAAAGTGTCAGTGCCCATGATGCCACCTTTCCGTTCATCATCACTTCCACTACCTGACTCCTCTTCACTAGAACTCTTATAGTCATCCAGGTCATGTTCTTTTAGTACTATTGCTTTGCGGACCTCCGGCACTTCCGGTGAGTCGGAAGAATCACCAGGAGATAAAAAGTCTGACCTAGGGGGTGACTGGTATGGACTAGAAGGACTTTCTGGTGACCTAAAACTAAACCTATCCTTTACTGGAGAGGTTGGAGAAGGGGATGGGGACAGGAAACGATGTTCATCTGATCTTTGGCAGTCAGACGGAGAGCTGGATTGCTGGCGCTGGCGTCTCTTTAGTGTGCTATCCACCGCCGACTGGAGCTTGGACAGCTCCTCCATTAATGAATTTGCCTTTTCATCAATAGACGGCACTTGAACTTGTTGTTGCTTCTGTGCGTGCGGGGTCACAGTAGATGATGATGAAGGCATGGAGGACGACTCCATGAACAACCCACTTGTGCTCGTCGGACCACCAGATGAGCTTTTTCTTGCCATCACCTCACTAGCATTACCACTAATATCACCTAGAATGCTCAGATCATATGAACCTGCCCTGTCTGACTTGATGCCGATAAAACTATCTGCCGAAGCCCTTCTGCTCCCAGTGGCACTACCACTGAAAACTGGCGTAGACTGCTCAGGTATTATTCCCTTTTCCAGTTCAATACTTTGTGACCTACTCCGCATAACCTCTGCAAACGAGGGCGGTCTATTGACACCTTCGACCGATGAAGATGGCAAGTAGGAAGTTGCGGTGCTCATGCTTGAAGGAGGGTAAACTTGTGAGTGAATAGGAGGCAGGGAATGGAAATCATAAGGATCGTTGTTAGTGGTAGTGTTGCCTGAATCTATGTTGCTGCTATTGTAATCTAAACCTAAAGCGGTATTAAGGGGCCCTTGGTTCTCATAAAGCTCTTCACTTAGTTGCTCAGTGAGTGGCTGCAGAGGTGGTATGATTTCGGAGGACAATTTCCTAGACTGACCAATGTCATTTTTCCAGCTCTCTACTTCCAATGACTCTATCTTGTTCTCAGACTCACGCTCACTCTCCCAGCGTTGCTGCTGCTGCTGCGGACTCCCGGGTAGTTGATTGTTTTGAACAGCTCCTGTACTCGGTCTTCTATTAGGATCCCAATTTGCTTGCTGCAAACACAATTCATGAAACTATTTAAGCTTTACTCCAACAAAATAAGATAATCTCTAGTTGGTACTTGTCAGTGAAACAATTACGGATCGTCTGGTTCAGTGAATCAAATGAGACACCTAAATAATAATAATAAAAAAACTTTCCAGACATGTAACTATTCCATAAGATCTACAGATT
>JAANSQ010001134.1:0-16649 GCA_036850885.1 Lepidocyrtinus dapeste
GTGTTGACTAGCTAAACTATGACGATGTTGGTTGACTTTGTAAACGAAATATAGAATTAAATAGAGAATTTACTAATGGCAGAGTTTGTCAAATCTAGAAACTTCCTGTAAGGAAAACCCTTTGGATGTTAGTCACCCTATGACAAACGAATCAATTAGAAGCCGAAAATAATTTTGAGTATGTCCATTTTCTGCAAGATTCAAATTTTAGTGTGCATTTTCGTAGAAACTTTAACAAATTGCAGACTTTGATCCTTGACTCTAGTCAAGAACTGACTTCTCATAATTCCTTCAATTAAAAGATTTCCCTATTTGTATTGTTCGACCAACATCAAAGTAGGTTTCCTTGTGCCTAAAACAGAATTTATTTAATGAAGTCCATATAAAGAAGGTATGTTCTAGCAGAGTTTGTACTGGTAAGTAAAACCTGTGATGTGAAAAAATATGAGTGCGTGTACTGGTGTCATGTGACTTGTTAATATTATGCTAAATGAATTTCATCGAGCAGACTCCTCTTTCTCTTTAACCTGACGAAATTCTGTCGAAGAAAACATTAATACACAAGAAGTGTAAGAAAGACGGTGGAAAAAAGGATATTAATTGTGTGTGAGTTAAGTACCGGGATTGTAGGAAAATGACATGTTTTTTTTTCAACCTGAAACTCCTTATCCTTTGAAAATGTATGGCGTTCCTTCATTGGATTTTGAAAGAGTAGAGGAACAGGTAAAACACGGAGAAACTCTGGAATCTGGAGCAATGTCAAAATTAATAATTCCCTTTGATACTAAAAAACCTAGCCTCATTAGCATTACTCATTATAGAGCATAAGGCCGTGCCTTGGTTTCTTACAACGTCGAAATAGAGAACTCATATTTTTATAGGAATGGGACTCAACCAAGGATAATTTTTGGACAGATGAAAAGATAAAAGCGTTCAATTAAACTGATTTTTTTTTGTACTAAATGGATTCAGAAATACCATTAAAATGTCAAGTCTAGAAATGATGTAGAGTTGATCATGAGTTTTATGTCGTGACTTAATTAAGATACGTATTTATCTTGGTTTCTTTTTAATCTCGTATTCAGAGTTTTGAATGGAAGATAGACAAAGAAACTATTTTAGCTCATTTTGATCTACCAATGGAATCTTCCAATCAGAGATTTTAATGGGTGTTCTGGTGTTCGCTTCCCACTTTATTCTGATGACACTTTTTACTAAACAAATTAGACTTGTTTTTATGATCCACTTTTGCTTGATTACACATCGATGTTAAGTTTTCGCAAAATTCTCAGCCTATAGTCTTCCTTCTACTCAAAAGAATAAATATGTCGTTTCGCACAAATATTTAGGTAGATAAACTCTACTGCGGTGAATGACTTGTGTGATGACAAGCATATTTAAGCATTTACCCCTCCATTCAGTAAAAAAATACCTGTAAGAACATTCAGAACAGGTAACTTTTTCCACGTTTTTTTTCTTCTCTTTTCCTTCTTTCCAAGCAAAGGATTTATTTGGAGTAGGCGTATGGATAAGCATCATGTAACTAGCCGGTTCACCCTCATGCTAATTATAAGCTTAGAGGAAGCTAAGTATTGATATTAGTTTCGTGTATGAACTCAATACTTTTCCAGAGAGTGTGAGATAATAGCGAAGTGAAACACTTTTGCGATTTCCCAACGAATGCAAGAAATAACCTTATTGTTTGTCCGGTGGAGAAGGTAAGCTGAGTATTGAGCTCATTACAATCTCGCATCGAGCTCAAGCTGGAGGAAAGTAATAGTAGTCGCTTTTCAGGTGGCTTTTGTGTTTTCTCCCGAAAAAAATGAAAGAACCCTCGCCATAATAATCTTTGTTATAGCATTATACTTATTTTGTCAAAAAGTGTAAACGTGGGAATAGGAGTAGACTCCCTCCATACATTTTTTGTACTTCCTTCCTTCTCTTCCTCTCTCATATTTCTTTAGACGCTTGTCATTATTCTGTTTTGTAGTTGGCATTCCATGACCCATAAATAAGAATCCCTTCAAAGCCATCAAGGCATAAAGTTTTTACTCCTACACATGCGCCTCAAAACTCCATAATCATAATGATCCCTCTCTGATTTACACAACTTCCCTGTGATTTCATTTCTTTAGAACTTGTAGAACCTGCAAAGTTGCAAAGTTGTAGAGTTGTGCATACCTGTTTATTATATAAATTTTTTTTTTCTAGAATTCGTACGTTTTCTGCATTTTCATTTATACTCTATGATTCAACTATGGATGATGTAGGGTCATTGACTTTTTTCTCACAAAGAAAAGGCTAACGAGTAAGTTTCGAGAGGAAGACTCTCTGCGAAAGCACATGTATTTGCGAAGCACAAGCAAAACCTCATCCTTTGGCTTGACAAGTTTTAAATTTTCAAGGTGGAAGTATACAATGTTGCTGGGCATAGAGCAGGTAGAGAGTGTTCAAGACGAAGCGTCTCTTCCCTTCTCAAGTCTTGACTAATGATTAAGTATATTTTGAGGAAATTAAGAGCACACTGGAAAATAAAGATGTAGTTTTCGCATGCTTTTACTCCCTCTATAATTATCCAATGTGTAAGTTAGTTTTACGAGTCACGGTCATATTTATTTAGATTTTTTGCATGTTCCTGGGAACCTCGAGAAAATGAGGGGAGCACCAAGGCTCATCTACTGAGAGATGGGAAGCCCAACAAAAAATTGGCCGGTGTTGAGTAAACACTAAGAAAACTGTGCCGTTGCTTGTCATAAAAAAGAAACATATTTTTTGTGTTGCTCATGATCATGATCACCATCACGTTAAATGATTCAGAGTCGTGTCTGCCTAATCAAAGTTGATTGTTGAAAGGCTCTCTTCCTATAGGATGTTTTAGATGAGACTATACAATGGACGTCGTCATGATGGTCTCTCCTTAGGAATTATGCGTCAGAGACAAAGATACGAGATTGCATTGTTGATATAGCTGTGCCAGGCATTGTTTCAGAGCCAGATGCCTAAACAATGTATTGTGATTCTTGCCCTATCTCAAATACAAAAGAAAATGTTTCAAAAACCCAAACGGGGAAAACACCATTTTTTTCGCTACATCATCTCCGTTTTCCACTAAGCTTGAATTTATCTCGGAAAAAATGCGTACGATTGTAGACATTTTGTAGTTTTTGACTTTGATGCAAAATGTAAAATTCATTTTGGATGGTTTACTCCTGGCTTTAATGGTGGCAAAGTTTTGGTGTGGTGGTTCATGTGGTGGGATGAGATTCTCCCTAAAACTTTTCGACTGTTATTCCACTCTTCTGGTTTTGGTATTTCCCTTACAAGTTGCTCTACGTTTTGATTCTTTTTTTTCTGAAGGCATGTGTGTAAAATACTTTGTTTGCGGAGAACAAGTTGTTGCTTCTCGGTAGCTTCTGTTTTCTTACCCCTCGTGAGAGTCTCTATCTTCATAATATGTTTATTAGCTGAGAATGTGTATGCATGTGAGGCTCCGCTTTATGTCTGTGTTACCATTTACTATTTACCATTGAGTAGGGAAAAAATGGAGGATTGTGTGACCGGTAAAATTGTTTTGCTGCTAATAAGGGAAGCGGTTCAGGTGTACTCTCTCAACGTGTTTATCTGGCAAACAGTAAGATAGGGTTTCTCTCTCGCTTTCATTTTTTCCTCTACGGAACAGGATGGACTAAGATAAGAAAAATGAAGTCAACGTGCTCGTGCAATCATCATCCTTTATTACTGCATTGAACTCTACGAATGCTCGAAATCAGAGGAAGACTGAGAGAGAGGCTTTTTAGCCAAGAAATGTACGCTTTTTTTATACGCACGCAAGCCGTACAAGTGTTGGGGGTTAGGTAAGTCTAGATTGGGTTTATCACTGAAGCTTAGGAAATTCGAGTATATTTGTACAGTTGGTGGTTGGTGTACCACAGATGTGTATATGGAGTTTACCTCAAGCCGAATCTGTTTTTTCAAAACGAGCAAAAGCTCTTTGACTCTGGTAGTAAAACAAGGTATTCCTACAACAACCAGAGAACCAGAGCAGAGAAGACAATTTAGAGCCTCAGGCGATGCCTTCACGTCCACCCACTTTCCTTTCAGTATACTTGCGATGCGTATGCTCTCCCCTCGTAATAAGTTACAGGTAATATTGTCAGTCAGGTGAAATGAGAAGCGGAGAGTGGGGCTCAGACCAAACAGATAAGTAGCTAAGCCAAGTTGATTCTAACAAACGGAATTCAAAATCTGGGGAATCTGCTGTCTGCTAAAGCAGAGCAATGAGAAAATAATGGAAGGTGATAAAAATGTAAAAAGTCGAAGAAAAAACTTGTTTCTCTGGAAAAATATTACTAGATCTAAAACAGGGCAACAATTTCAGGCTTTTGATTTTAAACTGTGAGAGGAAGAATACACGTCGTTTGGTAAAACCTGAGGAAAGCAAGTTTGCTAGAATGCGTACTAAATAAAAAAAGTGTACCGCATTTTAAAAAGAAGGTATTGTAATATAAATAAGCTATATCGAGAGAATCGAGCCGACCACAAAAAAAAAGTTTTAATGATTTGTTCCCCAAGTAATGAAAGATTTTCTCGGAGTTCTTAAGTTACAGAATTAGTTGATATGTTTGCATGCGAAAATAATAGCTTAGGGACTGTCCGAGGCGTTTTACTATTTCTCAATTAGATTTGTAATGGTGTGTTCTGTGTACACGCTATCCAGAGAGCTAGGATGTTTAGGGAGGCTTATCAAGTAGATTGTGGAGAAGTACAATGCACTGGAGAGAAAATAACAATGTGGTGGTTACCTTACGAGAATATTATATTGAAGGAATGATTTTCCAGAGAGGGCAAAGGAAGTAAAGCAATCTCATGTGGCATGTAGCCCTCTTCTTGGGCGAGCGAACTCTAGAAGTCTTGAACCAATTTTTTTCGTGATTCATGAAACTAAGAAAAACGAAAGGAGTTTATGCTTTTATGTAATATGGATTCTTGACAATGTTCGTTTTGAATCTAAGCTATGGACAAAACTATAGAAGAACTCCCCTTGGATTGTTGATCAAAGGATTGTTGATCTGATCATTTTCCACTTCTCACATTTTCTATTGTTCCATAGTTCCATAGAACTGGTCTGCTGCTTTAAGTAATGAATAAGTATAAAATGTATACACTATGCTACAGTGCAGTTTGATTCGTGCAGACCATTTTTCTGTTTGGTTTGCGGTTTACGGATTTTAGTTCTCAGTCTCCATATAATTACAAGAGGATGCCATTTTATCCTGCCTTCTAAGAATTTCAAAACTTGAAAGACTCAAACGTCTCAAACCGTGAAGCTAAACTATATCATAATTCATCTGGATGGTACAGAAGCCATTCAACTTCCTAGAGATAATTACGATGGGATTTTATAATTAATTATGCTTTGTCCTCTAGAGAGTCAACTCTCTTGCAGAAAAATGCACCTGGTCCTCTCACCTCCTTGGAAAAATGACATAAATTGGAGGATATCAAAGAGTACTTGTCTAGCCCACGAATTTGCAGGAGAGATATTACGTTTCGCTTTAATATTCCTGATTAATTTGTACACGTTTTATTCAAATGCCAATTCATCCATGTTCTTTTAGTTCTTTGAAAAACGTTTCTTCCTGGAAAAGTTGATGGAGAATAGTTTTATTTTTTTTAGGAATTCGTGATGATCTATAGTGGGAAAATAGTGTAGCAACCTTCCTCTCGAGATTCGTACGCGTGCCCTTTTACATTCATAAATATTGTAGCGTAGGAAATTCAATTCTGTTTTATGTTCAAGTCTAAAAGATTTTGCGAGACTTCAAGTTAAAAAGCTCCAAAGCGAAATGAAAAGTTTAGAGTTGTTCCATCATTTCAAACATTGTTCCGTTTTCAGGACAGGGAAACGGTGTAAAGTATTTATAAGAGTTTTGCGGTTGTTCACGGGGAAAAATATTTTTGTATTTTTTAGACTAGACTCTGTAGACTACCTAGCTGCTTTATGCAATCCCCGAGCCATCATCTACATTAAAAAGTTGCGGAAAATATATTCTCTTAGTGTATGTCTGAGAGCCGCTGAAGAAAAGTGAATCGAGTTTTTCACTTTATTAATACATCAGGGTAAAACTTTCCGCTTTGGAATTGTTTCAGTGGAGTGTACTCATGCAATATTTAGGAGGAGATTGTTGAGGCCAATGATGACAAGTATTGCCTAGGGAGGAGTGCGAAATTAACTTTGTTTCTTACATAACAAGTGGCACACAAAATACGCTATATTAAAATATCCAGATTATGAAGTCTCCAATGTAGGGTCAGGGTGTTCTCTTAATACTCTTAAGTCTTAAGGCATACTGTAAATGAATGGCCTGGGGCTAAGACACTAGAAATAAATCTAGACATTAAAGAGAAAGTCAAAGCAAAGCCTTTTCAACCTTATACCTTTTTGTTCAAGGGAACTACTTCAGTTGGAAACTTTACGCTGGAATGTTTCCAGGTGGACACCAAGAATGAAAAATGTGTAGACTTTTAGTACTCTAGCTGTTTACAAGTATTAAATGGTAAAGAGAGATTTCTGATCCCAATAACGGACTGGCTTCAATGGCGTTGAAGTGGGGAAGTGAGTGAAATGCGAGTGTACTACAGACCATCGCAGTTTGAATTGGGATGGGCTCCATTCTGCAGGGACAAGAGCGTATCTATTATCACGAATATTTGCATTCTCAGACACACGTGTTTGCTTAGGTGATATTTGTGTACGTTTACGGAAGCTCGAATTTCGAGGATTCATTTGATTTCACATCCTTTTGCTCTTTACAATACTTTTACTAAATCCAAAGAGAAACAGAGAGAAAGAGAGTAAGAGAGCGAGGCTGAGCCAACGTGATCTGAATTTTCAGCAGGGAATATGAAGCATACCGAATTAATGTCAAAATTAGGGTAATCCTCGAATCCTCCAGTTTATATGATATATCCAGCGAAACACACCTACACCGTTCATGAACACCAGACTATTTTGTAGAGTTTGTCACACAAACACTGTAAACAAAAAACTACGGATTAAATTGCACTCCAGGTGTAATCGCTACATTGGCAGGAATTTATGAATGATGAAAAGTAAACAAGCCTTGTTTCAATACTCTCTCTACAAGCTTCCCTCCAAATGAGTTGAAAAGTATCCTCTAAAAATGAATAAAAGGAAGGAACATCAGAACTTCAAGTTTCAAGTTTTGAGCAAATATGAATCGAAATGGGAATAATTTTGGTAAGAAGCGTATGATGAGAGAATTGATTAGGTTTTTTCTCTCGCTTTCCATTTTTTCCCAATACTAAAGTCCCATTTGACTGACAAGCTTTTCCCAGAATCTTAAGAAATCCATAGGAAGAAATAAAGGGGAATAATGGGAAGAAAATGGAAGAGAGGATACGAGACGATGATCCATTCAGGTTATTTATTGCGCTCGCAAATGTGTCTAATGACATTAGCATTATTTTACAATTTTCTTCTCCCATTTCGCAGTGAAATGTGGAGGAAGCGTAGAAAACAAAAGTAAATTTCAGCATTGTCCATGGTGCACAGGCTAACTGAGGTTTTCAAGTTTGAAGCATGTGGGAGTGTTGTAGCATTGTATACTCCATAGTTTGTCTTGAAGCAGTGAATGCAAAGTCCAGTTTCAAGTTGTCCTGGAAATCATACATGAAATGACATTTGCTGAGATGGAGAAGGCCCGGGAGGAAAACTCCGAATTGGAATGGATGAATGCGGGTTGCGGGTGCGTTTTATTCATCCTTGGTATGTGGTATGTATCGCTTTGAGGCTGGCGCGTCACATGTAGTTTCTAAGTTAACAGGAAGTTCTGTTACTGAATGGTAAGACATAAACATAGAGTATGTGGACATGTCTTCGCTTCACGCTCTGCAGTTCATGTAATCCTGGAACGGAGACGGTAGAAAAGGTTATATACTATATTATATCAAGTATTTTGTGTTTACTCTCATTTCCGCCGTTCTCAATCTGGCTGGAGAAAAAAGGGTAATTCAAATAAAGCTTTTGATTATCCAGGAAACCTGACGCTGGAACAATGGAAGGGCAGTAGTGGTGACGCTCAGGTTTGAGAAATGCCATATTACTGGTACACATTCTAGGTAATCTACGAGGAAGAAGACCCAGTGTAAAATAATAGGTTGGGCAGAAACCTCCTGTACCGATGCCGATCTATGACATCCTCTTTCTTCTTGTTTTCCATGATATTTCTAATAACTCCGTGTCCTTTGTTTAGCCAAGGAATCGACTAAAAAAATTGGACCACCAAGTGCCTCCGTGGGGAGTATGTTCTATTGGGTTTACACTGATCACTCTCGTTTTCATTAAAGCACTGTCTTCATTTCTTGAGGAGACTAAGCAAGTGATTTGAACCAGAAGAAGCTTCTCATATGTGCTTTCTCTTTTACGGAAATGAAATTACGCGTCGTTGAAGACCTACACTATAAGTTAGCCTATATGATATTTTAATGTCAGTGCTTCGTGGTGGAGTCATAAGCCTTGAAGTAATATATCTAAGGAGAAAATCTTATTTGATGGGAGCTTCCCTCCAAACATTAATAAGCAATATTAGAAAGCTATAAAATTTGTCTAGTTCCTTTCCTCCAACTGTATGAAAATGTAACAGTTATGAAATACTGCAACCTCTGAATTTAGGAGGTGGTTAAATTTTATATATACGTGTACTGGAGGAAAGATTCGCTCTTGGCTGGTAACTTGCAGTCTTACCCATTTTCCATTTGTGAAAGGAAACCTCCAAACGTAGCAGAGTCCGAAGTAAAATGAGAATATGTAGCCTTTTGGAAAAGGTACGCTCTGGCATATTAATTATTGAATATGATGAGTCTTCCTCGCCCCGTCGTCGCCTCGGTACGTACTTTGTAGTCTATAGTCCATATCATCTTTCTCATTGTCAGCGGAGGTTGTTTGTTGGAAGCTAATTCATGTCTTACACGTGATGTCATTTACGAAGAAGATGCAAAAACCCTGAATGATTTTCTAGGGACATGCCAACACGCGCGCACGTTTAACGAACGTAAACAAAGCAGAAAACTCTTTCCAAATATGGAAGCTCAAGTAAAAGAGTAAACGAGTAAACGTCAACTGTCACTAGTCTTCATAACTTTATGCTACGGAGTGGAATCCTGTGACACTGAGACATGTTCTGTCTCTAAAGTAGCAGCTGTCAATATTTTAATTTAAATAGACTAATTGGATCTCAATATTTTAGTGTAGACTATCCTAAAACCCACAGGAGGTAGGCTTTGTTCCGAAAAACAAAAGGAGGCTAATTGTAAGAACTGATAGATACTGTAACGGCCTTATCAGGAGCTTTTATGAGTTTTACCCAGGTTAAAAATATCTCTACTGGTTTCCAGCTCTTGTTGAACTTCTATTGCTTTTATCTTATGAAGTCATTAGTCTAGTGACTTCTTTTGCGATGGTATTGGGTCCAAAGATATTTAAGGTAGGGAATCTGTCGAGAATGGAGCTCGAGTGACCTAATGATACAAAAGAGAATCGAGAATTTCCAGAAGTAGCCCTTGAAAATATTCTCCGCGTGAATTTAATGAGCGAGTTTCTGTTCAGCTTCTGTTTCAATTCAAAGAAGCGAGAGTTTCCCGCCATTGTGTAGAATCATAATGGGTTATGTCACCTTAAAAAAGGTATTGTTATACTCTGGGCGAAAATCTGCGAGAGTTTAGTCTAACGAAAACTTATTCTCCATCCAATCCAATCTGGGGCTCTGAAATTTTAACGAGATTTGCTCTCGGAAGAAGAGCATGTTATGTTGCACAATCAAAAGTGACATAGTCATAATCCTTCCCAGGAAAAATATCATGGTGCCATATAAACCGCCACTTTTGGGCTTTCATCTTGCACCCTTTTAATGGGAAAAGACGCTAGGATCACAGCTACGTCCTAAGGAATGAGTCTTCTACCTTTTACGTAACATCTAACTATCTCTGCAAATTACGTAGTGAATAGTGATCATGGAACAGCCAGGTTAAGTAGGAACATTACAGACCAAGCACATGTTTTCCGGGAACTAGACTATGCAATGCATAAAAATCGGGATGTTTTTACTTTTTACAGTTTACATGACCCGGTTTGCACATCACACTAGAGTACTTGATCCATTCCTTTATGCACACATCGCTTTTATTACGTAGTTCAAAGCACCTGCATAATAGGGACTGAGTGAGGAAGAAAGCGATTGTAAAATGTGAATAAGCCATTTTCGTGGAATTGTAAAGTCTCCATTATGTACCCACAACATGCACATTACATTGGAAGCTTATGTAAAGAGATATTACCTACCAATGGCTACACTTTTAGGAGCGATGAACCCATACTAAAAAAACAGCATTTTAAAGTTATCTTAAAAAAAATTACGAAAAATGAGGTTCTAAACTGTTATGCTTTGTACGATTCATTCTATTGTTTATTCACACGCCAAGACCCAAAATTTTTGAAAATCATCGTTAGAAATGGAGGGTGTGTAGGAACGGCGTATTTTGGCTAGATTGGTGCTTGTGTTGAATACACCTGTTCTCTCAAGTTCATTATGAAACACTTCCCTAAAGATAATGTAGAGTCTTGTTGAAAAAACAATCCTTTTTGTAGGCTCGAGGATCTCGGTCTGGATAAAAAGTTCATGGAATGGAGTGTATTAGTCACAGTTAAC
This sequence comes from Lepidocyrtinus dapeste, assembly GCA_036850885.1. Lineage (NCBI taxonomy): Eukaryota > Metazoa > Arthropoda > Collembola > Entomobryomorpha > Entomobryidae > Lepidocyrtinus > Lepidocyrtinus dapeste. Next base: position 10,728 of record JAANSQ010001134.1, read on the forward strand.
TTTTCAACTTTTCCTGAGAAAAATGAGACAAAAAGTATCTATAAAATAGAAAAAAAGTTTAGTGTCCGCTCTAGATCTAGAATGTTAGAGTCACGAAGGCTCTTTTTTTATTTGTGTAGCTTGGAGCATGAGCCTACAGAAAAAAGTTTCAATTGCCACAAGTGTCTCTCAGACCATCAGCTGGCATATGTACAGTCTTTTTTCGACGTGAGTCTCTATTCCACATCCAGAGATCCAGAACACCATTATTATCATTTCTTTATGGAGGAAAGACTTTAATAGTTTTTACGGAGGGAAAGCCACACACTTTCCTCCTACGGTTTTCCTTTTAGAGAGTACAAATTGTAAAATGCTGCTGCTCATTAGATCCTATCAGTGCAGGAAGCATCGTCTTTCGAAGGGATTTTCAGGATAACCCTTCATTAAAAAATATTTGGAGGTTTAGTATCTACCATCATCAATTTGCAAATATACGTGTAATTTAATTCTAGCAAATTTTTAATGAAGTATTTATTAATTTATTAGTGAAGTTTATGCTAGTTTATGGAAAGCAATCTAATGGGAAGATTTATTACTCGATTTTTTCCCCTCGGATGGAGAACTCATCTAGAGTTTCTTAGAGAAAAAATCTATCTACTTGACTTACTCTAGGAGGAAACCAGCTCTTGATGTGTATTACGGTTAATAAACTCGTTTCGCAACTTGATCAGGAGAGTTTTGTTTGCTTAGCTGAAGTGTACCATAGGCTTAGTTGGTTGTGCAGCCCAATCATGTTGATGCAATGCTTAAGCAACATTGATTTATTACGAGGGATTTGAGACGTTCGCTAATTTATTTTTAGCAAACGTTCACACATTTTTCGTAGCTACGGTAGACAATATGTCGATATTTAAGGCCTCGGAGGAATTTCCTGTAGTTATCTTTACGCCTTAACATTTAAGGCTTGTATAAATGGGGAAATTACCTGAAAATGACAAGGGCTGAATATATCGAGGATAAACTGCATCTGATGTAATTTTGAGATTTGACTCAAGATATTATTTGGGAAGGGAAGGCGGGATGCAGTTCCGTTTCTACTAAAACATTAGATACTTAATGGGACATGTATTGTACAGTAATAGAATGAAAAATTCGGGGAAGGAATGTATAAAAAAAGGGTAAAGACTAGCGGATAAGTGGTTGTGATTCGTGATGAATGACAGTGACTGCTGTGAAATCCCGTCGCTTTTTTATCGCTTGAATTATCATCCTCATCATATCTCACGCCGGAGTATATCCTTACGCACTTTCTTGAGGCTAGGTTGACAAAAATCTAAAATCTGACGTAGAGATTTTTCTCTTTCTTGGGTCCCGTGTGGGTCTCCATATACCCTAATCTCTCTAGATACTGTATTACTTTTATTACTATCGTGTTCAGCTTGAGTTAATCCGTTTTTTATGGCTAGAGGAAAAAGAAAATAAATGGAGGATTTGAGAAATCTTAAAATGGGCTATATATCTTCCGCCCAGAGAATACTCTAGGTTTTCACAGACGGGCTCATTTGCTCCGAGAGGAAGTCCTTTTTAGACTGGATTACCATCAAGGCATCAAGTTTTAGCATATTTGAGTATTGTCTCTAGTACACTTGCACATTTAGATAGTTTGTTTAGTACCCTCCAAAATGCCTATTTGGGATGATTAATCTGTTCGCTAAAACACGTTTCTTTTGGTATACCTTAGAGAAAAACTGTCCTTGAATCACTTGAATGTACACTGTACGAAAAAAAGAGAAATAATTGTTGTCGTACGGAGACAACTTAGATTAATCTGCATTAAGAGCTTAGAGGATATTAGAGGAATTAAGAAAGTAATTTGATCTGAGGAGAGTAATGCTCTTCAGGCAATAAATTATAAAACCGCGGAGTATACTTGACGTACATTTCATTAGCATTTGAGCTGAGATGTGCGAAATAAGAAGCGTTCTGCGTGACTGCTTTTTCTAGGTTTTATATATGCGGGTAATGTGGAGGTGTGGAGATAGAGTAGGTACCTACTTCCTCCTAAACTTTACGTTTGGGCAAGGAAAAGGAGTTGGGTTGTTGGGTAAACTGTAAACGAGAGTGTAGCGCTTTGTTGGCTCTCATGTCACTTCAAAGGATCCATGACAAGTGTACTCGTTCAAGTTAAACGCTACACGGAGGAAATGGGAAATTAAGCGAGTTGAGTTGCAATTTTGTGGTGACATTGTTTAAGCTCTGTCTCCCACTTAACTAGTTCCTTGTGGGGAGGCTGAGTGCACTACTAAATTGGATTGTTTTTTAGGCCATGGCCCCCACGCTTCTACGTTGTTGGTGTTGTGACTGGAGTTGGAGTGTAAGGCTCATTAAATTTTTAAGAAAATGTATGTCCATCCATCTCCACGTGTCATTATGTGCAGAATACTAAGGCTCAGCTTAAATTCCTTCGGATTCATTGACAAATAACTTGTGTTTTAAACTAAAGAAGTTTCATACCTTTCAAGCACAAATTCCTTTGGTCTTTTACGCAAAAAAAGAAAAAAAAAGCTGCTCGAACTCGGCTTGCAAGCAAAATTTTCTGCTCGAAACATGTCTACAAAAAAGTGTTAGTCTCAAAGAAGACATTTGGTTTTACGAGGAGCATAACATAATGTATCTCCTTTTTTCTTTTCAGATGGTGAAGGTTACATCCAGGGATATGATGAGAGCGAGACGAAAGGAGCTGAAGTGAAACTACATCCTGAAAGGCCCAGTAAGTTAAATGGAATAGCTCTTAAACAGCTTATTTGGTTTCATGGCTCGCATATTTTCTTTCCCTCCAAACTTGCTGTGAAGAATGGAGAGACTCTGGGAAGGGCGAGGAATTGCCTACATATTCTTGAAGAAAAGGTTTAGGCCATTATTACCCTGATTGAGAGAAGCATATGTGTTGTGGTGACGAAATAACATGTGTCTCCCTTCCTTCAATTTTCCGCTAGTTAGGGGATGACCATCTGCATTCTGCATTCCACGTGAGTGTGACTGTGTGAGAACCCATCNCCACGTGAGTGTGACTGTGTGAGAACCCATCGAAACTCGAAAACTCGAATCATTCTTGGAATAAAGAGGAAATGGAGGGAGAGTAATGGGAAAGTATCAGTTTCTCCTCGAAGCTTTCAAGCTTTTTTTTACGCTCAACATAAAAATGAAAATAGGTGTAAAGATAATAGAATAGAGTAGAGAGTAGGGTAACTTACAGATGAAAAGAGTCGCGTGTGTCTGTATTCAGTACGCTTGTCCCTTCTTTCTAAAGCAGATGAGATAAACTACCTAGTTTCCTTTTCTATGGGGAGAATGGAATTTCCGTGTTAGGAAAGCCATTCTTTTCACTTCTTTTGTTTCAAATAATTGTCTAGAGTAATACGTTGCAGGCTTATCCGCACGGAAAATAAAGTGGAAGTGTTGTGTTCTGCTCAATAGAGAAAAAAATTGGAAGACTCTAAAAATTTACTCCGCCTATTAATTTTGCTAAAGCAGATTACGCATTTGAATTGAGATTACGTGGAAGTATACTGGAAAATAAGCTTTTGTTTTTACTGGAATATTTCAAAATTTTTATAAGATTCTAAGATTACGTTATTTTTTGGAGGGAATTACAGTGAGCTGAGCTAGTGAGAGTAGGGTAATATTCATTTTTATTTTACTTACAACATTCTTTCCGTTTGGGCTGGAACTCTGGCAAAAACTGTATGTGGTAGTCCCCATAGAACTTGCATGAGTTTGTAGTAGTTTCGCCGGGACTAACTTTTTCTAGATGAAAAGCTGGCTGGACAGAGCGTCAAAAATAGTGAAAGTTGCTTTGCTTTCTTGGGAACTGCATCAAATTACATGTGATTGAGCAATAACCTTCTATTGATCAGAATATGGGCTATGCTGGATATATCCTAGATGCCCGAGTTGCAAGCGTACATGAATAAAGTAGGAATATTCTTTGAAATTTATGAGACGATTTAAGTGGAGAACATAGTACTAGCGAGGTTTAAGGGTATTGGAGGGTATCCCATCATCTCAAAATCATTCGCTCGTTTTCCCCTTCATTTCCCATTTCCGCTGAAATTCATGCTAATAACATGTGTGAAAAAGGGACTGACGACGGAGTATGGGAAATGTATGGAAAAAAGCTCAGTCTTTTCTTTCCTAGCGAATTGATAAACACCACAAGTTGATCTGTTGTTGGATACGAGGTTTTAAAGAGATACAAGACCACAAGGCTTGCCATTCGATCCTTGTTTACTTTCGCCACACACACACCTACATTGCCACCAGAGCATGTAAAGAATTTTGGAATTTTCGGGGTAAATATTGAGCAATGTATTTTTTACTCTTTGGTTGTTCTCTTGTTATCTGATATAATTGGGATGAGCAGCAGCTCTTTGCAGAAAGGAAAGTATCCGTGTCTATTCCTTCTTTTGGGTGAAGGACGTGCACCGAAAACTGGATGAGGCGTGAGGGGATAATCGGCCTTAGTTGAAAGCATATCCTAGAAATCCTAGAAAAGTACGCTTGGAGAATCCTACGTGAATGCATGTAGTTCTTAAAGGGACAGGAAATGAAGAATAAGGAGCGAGAGGGAATGTGGAAAAAAAATTGCAAAAAAAATTGATATTCCATCGACGGATTTCTCGTTTTCCTGCATCAACTCCTCTCTGAAAGGTATCTGGGTGTGCGGAGGCTTGTTAAAAGGAATCAACTTGGGTAGTGGGTAGGGATGTGGGATATTATGTGCACATCACAAAACTAGAAACTATGGACCCTTTCCTGATCCTATCGGCTTCCTCATGGAGCGTGAACCGTTGAACACAGCCTGTAACAATGGTTGTTTATACGGAAACCTATAGCCTCTTACAGAATTGATAAAGTGTGTGCTTAGAGTATTATGGCGGAAGAATGAAGTAAATGGAAAGTGAAAGTGTTTTCATTTCTTTTCTACTAACTTCAGCACTTTTCTCCAAAGAAATCGTATCGGGTTAGACATTTCAGGCCGTTAACTTTCCTTTCTGTCGGCGTGTAGGTAACTATGTTTTGTTTAGCGTTGTTATTTCACACAAGAGATGAGGAATGGAATATAGATTTGTGTTCAACCCTTGTCCTTCTCCCTGCATAATAAGTACTTTCCCTACTAGACCCACTACCCTTTGTCTCTGGAGGAGAAAGTAACAAGAAAAATTATTTTCAACTGACAACTCTAGTCCAAGTGCATACAAACAGTTACAATTGCACCGGATGTAGACAGATGTAGAACGTTAATTGCTTATGCAACTTTAGGAAGAGAAAATGGGGTAATCTGAAACGAACTGTGATCCATCTTTTTCCAGAGACAGAATATACGCTAAAGTTGGATCTGGAAGGAGGAAGATTTATTTGTGGATGTAATCCTGCGTGAATGCGGGATGATGGTACGTGGTACTTATTGCTTTCCCCTCGAGTGAGTTTCCTTTAGTGAGGTGATTTCCTGGAAACCTGGAAATTCAAAGATTCGCATAAAGTTTGTTTTCATTGGAGGTTAGTTGGTCTTGGTCTCCATATAAATTCTTAGATTAACCCAAAACTGCAGGATATGCAGTGTAGTTTGTTGGCATTCACATATTGTGTGTCTTGGAGGTCACACCTCATTGCAAACTATCATGAATAACGCTTTCCATTTACTCTATCCTTTTAAGCGGTGATGAGGCGCTATTCATCTTTATTCCTCTTTTGTAATCTCCGTAAAGTAAAATATATAGCGGAGAGCTCATCCTTGGAGGGAACTAGACCAGGAACAATGTTGCGCCTCATGGCTTTATCTAGAGATCCTTTGGGAAAGGAGCCAAACTGCTGGCATTACAGATTTTTTTTTCTCGCAAAAATAGCAGGTGGAGAAAGTATACGTTATTACATACTATTATT
>JAANSQ010001135.1:0-16644 GCA_036850885.1 Lepidocyrtinus dapeste
AAAACATGTAAGGGGGAAGTTTATGATGGTTGTACCTGACTGGGAGTAGGCCCTTTGTCTGTTTCCTATAATAATCACTCTGGAGTACTTCCTTAGTCATCCCAAAGTCTCCTACTTTTACGGAAAGATCTTCTGCGACCATGCAGTTCCTAGCTGCGAGGTCCCTATGCACTAATCTATTCTTATGGATGTAGGACATTCCGTCTGCGATTTCAGCAGCCATTCTCAAAATTTGCTGTATAAATTAAACGTGATGTTTATAAATAATTTAATCATTCTTTTTTTATTCCTCCGAGCTATATTTTATTTAACTTTCTTTACCGTAAGCGTGGGAGGAGGTTCTCCGGTACTGTAAGTACCGGGTCTTCTGGACCTCAGGTAATTTTTGAGGTCACCCTTGGTCATTAATTCCATAATTACATAAGTAGGTTGAGTCTTGGAAATGACGCCCAATAGCTTGACTACATGATGACACCTGCACTCGAGTTTCACCATTAACGCTGCCTCCCGTAAGAAAAGCAACTTTTCTTCGCTGGAAGTATCTTCTGCGACAGTCTTAACCGCACACCGCTGACTTGGAGCTCCTTTGATGAAGTCACGGAGAATTCCTTCATACACCGTGCCAAACGAACCTTGGCCCAGTTCCTTGTCCAGAAATATTTGCAGTTTATCCCTAGGAACTTCCCACTCGTCCGGAATTTCAACTACACAAAAAATATATATTTTTTTAATTTAAATTAAATAAAAAGATATATTTGCTACCATTTTATAATTTTATTAAATGTCCACTGACCATTTTGCATGTATTCTGGATTAGCCGAGATAATCCTCCTCCGATCATAAATCCCCTTTTGACGTATGTGATGGTATCCCAAGAACGTTGCTATGAGGATGATAAGCATAATTGGAAGCAAAATGACCATAGCCCAAAATCCACTCAGTCCACCTGTATCCTCAATGATAAACCATTTCTGAGCAACGGGCTCAGAATCAACGATCCACAGGGAAGCGACTCTAATTTTTACACTGTAGTTTCCGGGATGAAGCGCATCTGGAAAGGTCAAGTTCCTCTTGGCCTGAAATTCTTTTCTAGTGACGCACTTTTCTTTCCGAAAGTCTACAGATTTGGAGCCCTCCCACCGTTGAACGATGACAATGTATGCCATAACCACGCCATTAGGACTGGGTGGCTCATCCCATCTCACCTGCAGCATATTTCCGTCAGTAACATTTATTGATATGGTCTTGGGGTCAATCTCATCCGCCGTTGGGGAAGCCTCTGTTCGAACCGTGCTTGTAACAATATCTGAGCACGTTCTCGTGTCATTCTCAACTTCAGTAGTGTTCGCTTCCAAGTACAAATTACGATCTGCAACTCTACACGCTTGAATCCCGATGACGTACGTGGTGAAATGAGTTAGATTATGTAGAACTCGAAGATAATTTGGTTTATCTTTATCATAGAGAACCTCTTCCAACTTGTACATTCCCCGGGGAACCCTTGGTTGATCCAACCCAGGAGAACTTTCTTCTCCAGGGAAGACATCACTCATTTTCTCGCCTGAAGTGTTATCCAAAGAGTTATCATCTACTCCTCCAGAGCCTTTTACCATTTGCTGGACAGACCGTCTACGCCTCGACCTTCCTATATTGTTGTCCATTTCCGCGTCATTCGTTTGGCCGGGTTGAGCAATGAAAACGATGTTGATGATGTTATTCATCATATCATCCATGTAGTGTATATTCTCGAACGACAGTGAATTCGACTTGCCACAAGAACAACAATCTTTATTATCGGTGGGTTTCGTTGATAAGGTTACCAACTCTGTGCCCAACGGAGCTGACGTAGATTTCGAAATAGAGGAAGGCTTCACGTTGGCTCTTCCCATGCGACAATAGTCTCTCTGATCCTGTAACGCCTGGTCTTCTTTCACTGGTTGAATCCAAATGTTAAATTTCTCTAGTTCCCCGTTTGGTTGAGCGGGGACAGTCCATGTTAAACTGACTGTGTTTGGACCTCCTGACATTGGATTAAAATTCCTAGGTTTTGATGGGACTCCGGGCAAAGTCTGGAAATATATAATGTTTGACTCTGCTCCAGTATTGTTATTTGGGGAGGTGGAATCCGGGATCACTATGGTCTTAACGAAGAGAGCGTACCAGGCATAATGCTTAAGATTTACAATTAGTCTACTGTGCTCCCACACAGGTTCACTCTTTATCCCACCGTTTACTTCCCTATCACTTATTTTAGGATACTCTAATATCGTCCAGTCATCATCACCACAAGGATCACGGTCATCATACTTGGAAACGTTCTTCCCAGGATACCCCAAGGCCTCCCTATAATGAATCTCATAACTGAGGAGGTGACTAGTAACTGTCAAGTTCCTCCTAAAGTTTTCATATCGTATCAACACTGAATTATTCGTCTTCTTCTCAATCTCCACGTTAAGGTTTTTCGTGTTGCAAGTGACCTTATCCCCGTTCGTAATTCCGATATCGTTCCTATGGTCTTCTTGTCCTCTAATTCCTGACTGACTTACAAACTCCCAAATCTTCCTCGGACAGAGTTTCTGGTTGTAGTGAAACAACACTCTACCCTTCTCCACCTTCACTGAGCTCTTGTTAGTTTGTTGGGTATCCCACAGCTCCATCAAGTTATCATTGGATCTCACCACCAAAGCATACTTATCATCCTCCAAGACATTCCCGTGAATCACTTTCAAGTTTTCCAAAAAGTCTAAAGAAACGATGGTGTACGTATTGGTAATCACGAGGTGATGATCAATCTCTTCAATCTTATCAAGATTTTCCTTTAGCTCCTTTGCAATCGTACCCGTAGGAGTGGAACTTCGTCTAATGGAGATTTTTAAAATGCCGGTGATCCTTGTGCACCCATTAAGTTCGCGAGCTTTCTCTACACTATCAACTAAAGTCCCTGGACATAGTTTTTTACAGGTATTGGGACAGGGAACACACACCGTTTTGTTTGGAGCAAGTTCAGTATCTTTGGGACACTCTAGTACACACATTTTCTTTCCGTTTGCCTCGTAAAGTTTCCCTGGTAGAGATTTTCTTAATCCTTTAGACACATCCGGTTTAACTAGGAAACGTAAACATTCATCGCGAGTTACACAACGTCGTTGTAGATACTCGTAGAAGCCCGAGGGACACTCTTCCGTACAAGTCCCGTTGAAGATTACATGCTTGCATACGTGACAATCTCTTGGACTCGGACCCCTGATTAATCAAAACATATTATTAGCATAAATTTTGCCAATTAAAAATTTTTAATAATTTTAGCAATGAATTATTTTACACGTACCGACATCCTCCAAGGCATTGGTGGTTACAGCACTCTCCAGAGTCAGTACAAGGCGCGCCATCACAATGCTTACAGCGTTGCTTGGAAACCTTTTGACAGTCCTGACTACTCCAGCACAACTTTCTATTGTCAACCTCAGAAGTTGGACAACTGTCACTACAAGTATTGGGGCAAAGATCAGCCGGCTTATTTTTTAAAATCCAGGGTTCACTAGTTAGTTGATTAGTGATAAGATTCCAATCAATCGTATCCACATAACATAGATGGGAGTTATCTACAATCCATACACCTCCTCTCTGAATATCTGTCAAAGATGGAAGTGCAATTTCCTGAAGTTCACTTCCACTAATAATCAGCGCGTGGGTGTCTAGAAGCTCTTGACCTCGGATAACTGCCAAATTAGGAAACAAATTTCGCATGCTTGTGAGGTTGTGCACATCAAAGACGAGCAGATAGCCAGTAATTTCTCTCAGCTCTGGGAATGATAAATTGGCCCAAGCTTGGGGATCGTCATTTTGAATAAGTGCGATTTGAAGGGAGCCTTCAATCACCCTACATCCTTCTAACGAGCCTTGCAGCGAGGAAGGCTCATTCCGAAAGTATTTCCTTTCACAGATACCGTTCTCTAAGGATTTTCTTCTTTGTACGGCACCTGTATCCAGGGGTTCCACCGTGTGCAATAAGACGACCAGCAATGTGGCCGCCACAACATGCACCCAAAACCATACACTCATCTTCACTTTCTTTTTCGCATGGTCATTAAGCTAGTATTTTTTTCACTAATTCTTCCCTCCAATTAATTCTGTCCACTGATATTAAATAGGTCCAACTGGACAATTTTTATTTCCGCTTAGGAATCCATGGTCCTCCCATCATTAACTACACTGACTGAGTGACCTTTCACTTTGAAGTCACGGGTTTTTAATTTAAGAAGTGCAATCTCAAAAATAATTCAACAGCAACACCTGAAATAAATCAAAAAGAATCAAGTCTTATAGGCTTTAATTGATTTAAACACTTAAGAACAGTCAATTATAGTTGGTATCAAACACACTTTTCCTAATACTCATTAAAAATTTATCAGTGTAAGCCTTTCCCTCTTGTCACAAAACTCAAGTCAAAAGTTACATAACCTAAAGCAAGGACTTGTCACTTTCTCTCTATCGTTTCAAGGGAAAACAGCTGCTCTCTCCAATTCAGTTTTACGTAAGCCCAGCAGCAACCACAGAATGTAGTGCGCTGAACAGTGTAAGTAGTGGAACTGATACACTGATACAGAGACTAGAAAGTGGAAAACCACCAGCAAAAAGGTATGTAGAATTAGATTCATTTTCACATGATCATGATTCATGTTCCTCCACACCACCCATGCTAATTCATAAGCAGTTCCGTACATGCCCACACGAATTTTCTTTTTTATCATAATCCAAATCCCCAAATCCAATATAGCTTTTATACTTCCCTACTTTCTCCTTTTTATGCGGTAGACACTATGTTTTAGCATTTCGTAAAAAAATATCCGTAAATTGTAATGTCCTATGTTCAATAATAAGCTGCTTCTTTCCTTGACAGGCTAAAAAAACAACACGCTACTCCTTCCGTTCAACTTTCATTACCAATCGATACATTCCAGTTTCGCGAGTCGAAGAGAAATGTCAAAAATCAATGTCAAACCGTAATAAACAAACCAAACCATCAAGACCATAATACTCTAACTTTTTCTTTCGCTTCGACTACAATTCAAAAGTACAATTATTTATCTCTCGTGCATTTCCTTTTCTCTAGTTTTATTTGCCACTTTTGCCAAATTATTTCTCGTGTAGGAATTCCATGCAAAGTTGTTTCATTGTCTTAGCCTATTCTACACTTGCATGTCATGTCATGTCAATTCATTCCCCAGCAGTAGTACGCAGTAGGTAGTTGCGTAAGAGCCATGAGCTCTGCAAAACTCCAGAAAAAACCACACACATCGCATATATCGAATGTATCACACACGTAACTTTGCCAATCGGTTGTAGCAACAGCGTTGGAGAATAAACAATTTTTTTGTGTGGGAGGGGAGAATGAGTGAGGTGAGGCAATAATACATGCATTATATTTTACAACAGCTCATTTTAACTGCTTGAGCTTGGTTTGGCCGGACTGGGTTCGATTTTTTTTGTAAACAACCTTTAAAAATACTATTGTTCAAGTTTTGTTTTTCAATATTTCCTTCCCATCTCAATTCTCAATCTTCGACCTTGAGCGTCTCAGCGTATGTAACAGTAGCACACGCAATAATAGTACCCATAATCTTATAAATTATGCATTCATGTTTTCCCCATATTAATTTACTCTCATATTCCTATAATTTTACGGCTAAAAACAGTACTAAAACAGCTTAGCATATGTAAATATTTCATGAAAATATAATGCGTAATATTGATCAAAACCTTTAATTTTTACCATAGCCTGTCTAGCCATTAAAATATCTAATTAATTTTTTAACACCCTGTCGTTAAAATACCCCGTGTAGTTAATCTATTTTTCTGTTTTGTTTACATTTTTTCAACGAAACATTCATTATTCTAGTTTAACGAGCAGTTTACCGTAAAGTAATAAAAACTAGAACCAAAAAACACTCTGAAGAAATAATGAATCACGGCTCGTGTGATGAAATATTTTCTCGTCGAGGGTAAACTATTTCTCAATCAATCGGCACAATTGTAAACAAAATTTATTTCCAACTTTTTTCATAAATTCAATATTAAAGTCTTGGGTTATTTTCCGTAAGGTTCGGCTCACTAAGATCTAAAAGTACTGGTACAATGCCACTGCACCCTAAGTTTCTGAGAAATATAAGAGGTCATTTATTATTTCAATCAAATTCAGCAAGCACGGGTTGTTTCAAGTTTTCCACAGAAACCCATTGATCCAGCACATACACGGAATTACGCTCTTGAAGTCAAATGCCTCGGAGCTACGTAGTACGTACTCTATTTTTTGCATGTTTGCGAAAATCGGATTCGCAAAGCAAGCCACAGACACACGGGTCATGTAACAATGAAGCGGCACCCCATCATACACTCGCAAAAACAGTTTCCGGAAGCACGATTCATACATAAAACAAAAGTCTATTGTAATGTAATGAAACACTGTACTCTGTACACGAGCCCGTATAATTATGAATGATTTAGTATTCGATAGTATCGAGCTGACAATTTTAACTTCGTCAGTAAAACCTCATTCTGGTTTCTGTAACCACATTTTGCTATATCTATCATTATCGTAACAACCCCCGGAATTCATTGAGTCATTGACTATCGTCACTAACAAAATTAGGTACGTACCTTCTCCCCAAATTACCTCATACAAAAGACTCTTTGAAAAACAAAATATCCTAATTAGGGATGCTATCTGGATGAAATGTATAATTAAGCTGACTCAGCGAACAAACAAATCATACTTTCAGGAAAAAATTAACTTCGTCATCTACAAAAAATATTCTATGGATTCTATATGACGAAATGATGATGCTCAAAATGCTCATCCAAAATTACGTGTGACTTTCCGCACACCTCTCCTCATCCCAATATGTTTACATTTACCGCTAAACATAACTACGCACTTACTACAGAACACTCAAAAGAGTTGAGGACTCATAAGAGCCACAGTTACTAGTTCAAGATAGAACGTTCACTAAAAGAATGCAATCCGTAAGATCCTTTATGCAGTTTTCAGTATCCCATTCATATCTTTGCATACCCTTACACAAACAACAAATCACGAACCGGAAAGGGATGCTGAGCTTATGTACTAACCAATTTTGTTTTCATGAGTAGTAGTACCCTTATAGTCAAGTGTACCATACTCTTGTAGATTCAAAGATGTAGTTACGGTAAGGAATATTTTTTTCCCTGTCCTTATAATTCTGGCACGCATAATACCTACGCACTTTATTAGTTGGCCGCATGGCGTATGAAGCTCTCCTTTCTAAATCTTCCCCATTGTGTTTTCCTTCCTCTTTCCCATTCTCTCAGGAAGGAACGGTCACCTTCCACTCACGACTTTAGACTTTTATGAATGATTAATCAACTCAGTTTTATGACTTTGTTCACCCTTTTTCTCTACGTCATAAAATTTGTGTGGAGAGAGAACACGGCACGTGTAACACAAAAACAAAACCCAACGGTCCACAAAACCCACATGCGTTCCAAGAATTTTTTTAATTTGCCTCAAAAAATAATATTTTTCGTAGAGGAAAAGTGCACATTATCAAACCAAAATGATTATATTGTTTTCTTCCTTACTTTGAATCGGTATTGCTGAATCAGAGAAAAATTAAACCAAGAGAAAAACAACTCTCTCGAATTTGCACAGATCAGCAAAAATTGCAGAACACTTTTCCACGATGATGTGTGCGTGTGTTAGTCTCGGTATGAAAAATAACCTCTTCTCTTTTTTTTGGAAAGAGAGAATGAATTAGCTATAGCTGGTGCTACTAATAATTCTCAAAAATAAGTGAAATGCATAACTTTAGCTTGAACTAAACTCACTAAAAAAACTCAAAGGATGTATGGACTCTTCATAAAATATTGTACGTAAAAGGAACGAAAGTCCATGCTGTGTCTATGGGATTGAAATGATACTAACTTGACTTTGGTTTTGATTGCACAGCTTAGCTCTGAGCTATCCTAAATGCGAGTGTTTAAACCTGAGATGATCAACAACATGATCATGATATTCACAATCATCCTCCTGATGAGATGGAAGACCAAAGAGTTAAAAACAAAATTGCAGTATCATAGTCGTAGACCTAGGAGAAGACGTATGAGGATGGTTTTCAGTGTCGGTCGGTTCACTCAGAAGAGTCGAGAGTCGGCCTGATAAGTTTGATGAAGGTTTCAATGTTTCAAAAAAAATTGCCAGTCTTGCTGAAATGGGCATAATAATAAGAATTAATGCTGAAGTTTATGTACATGCATTCGTTAGCCTATTCAATCCACTCATATCTGTTATGTACCTAACCACATTTTCTGGCTTGTTTTCATGTTTTTGCCCAGTGCTTAATAACAATTTATCAGGAGGCAAGGGAGAGACTAAAAAATGAGGATTTCTTCCAGTCGACGAGCGTACAAAATAAAATGTACGTAACACTCTTCTCCATTTATGCATACCTACTCATAATAAATTCACTCACTCACTCATCCTTAGAGAGAGAGATGCTATTATGATGGGAAAAAAACAAGCCAAAAATTTTTTCTTTAAAGACCGATCATCATCTTATCATATCATGATATCATGACGCTGCTACACCAAGCAGCTCCAACTTGAACAGAAGCCGAGAAAAAGGCTAAAAACAAGGTATGAATTTAAGTCAAATGAGAACCCAAAGTCAGACTATGGTACATTGAATGATCCTTACAACATATTTTTCTCTTTTTTGTTGGAAGTTGGTTGATACAAAAGATGTGATGCCGTTTTTATTTGTCACACAGGCAAACTTTGTATAAAAAATGCATCCTTTTCATCCCAACTTGATAAATACACAAAATAATCATAATCATGCTTTTTCCTTCATATTTTGCAGTAGCGCACATGTCTCACACTGGCAAAGTGTTATAAGCGAATTTCAACGCAGGTTAAAATATGGATCTAGTCTCACGCTTCTTTTTATCACATAAATGGTATGTCGAATGATTTAGTCATAGCCTTTGAGATGGATAATTTTTTAAGGGTAATTCGTCCCAATATATTTCTACCCTACATCTCTATGTTAGCCAAATCATCCATGTATGCCTACTCATTTCAGTGTCAGCGATACAGACTACATAATACACAGATGCATTTTATAATATGTAATGCATTTACAAAACATTGTATCATTTTATAAAATATATGGGAAGACTACGTAAACTTTATGTTATGTTACGTATTGGCTCAAATGATGAAACTCTTGACTAGGCTTGGGTCTGGGTCTCTCGGTCCGTCACTTCATCTTTACCAAGTTGGATGTTGGATTTAGATTGCAACACAATGTAAGTGTGTGTGTTTGCAAGCAACACAAGCCAGTACAGTCCATGCAGTGTAGTCAGTTCTCTAACGTTACTCAAACTTATTTTTCTGGTTCCGTTGCGTATTGCGTCACATCGCACTCACTCAACTCGCACCGAACCACACCGCACTCTTTTTTATACACAATTTAGGTAGTTGTTTTGTAACTTGGGGCTGTATTTTCACGACTTGTCTTGAACCAACTTTTTTACACTAAAATTCATTTGAGCATCAGGATCATAACAATAATCATCATTCATATCATGATTCCGATCAAACAACAGAAAATCATCGATGGAAAAATGATCTTTTTCCCATTTTCTCCCTTCAAATTCTCAAAATTTTTGCGTGTTTCTTTACACTTTTTGCTTTCCTAATCGTAAATTATCATCCTCTCTTGGCCTACTCATAGCTCATAAGCGATCATACATCATATCATCGTACCTACTTGCTGCATAATCCTCTCTCTATCCAAATCTCAGTAAATATTTTATTTAAGACTACGACGAAATAAATAGATTGTGAGTTTAAATCTAGGGCTGATATATTTGTTGGGATTTTGTTGCGTTATTAAAGTTATGAAACGCAACTGACGCGCAAAAAAACGGAGAGAGAAAAAGTGATTATGCGTTAGCTTTTTCAGTAGGTATTACATCAGCATGAAAATATCAATACCAAAAATACCAGAACATATTTATGCATGTTTGTACGCCTTCCTTTTGAGTATGGGTAAATTTTTTCAGTTTCGGAAACATAAACATCCTGTTGTGTAAGTAGAATGTTGTGTTACGTCAATCTTTAAAAAATCGATAGAATTTGCTTATCACGTTACAATCTCTAAGCTTTATGGCCACGTAAGCTTATGTTTCCTAAAGCGATAATGTCATTTTTTTGGAAGGAGGGTATTCTGAGGCTAATGAATGGCAAAAAAAGAGAGATCATGATATGTACTCGTGTTTACACATTCTCTCTTTTGACTACATTTTCATCTAAGGTTAATGAAGTCCTTAACTGAGTTAGTAGAGTTGAAGGCTAGGAGAAAAGTTTGAATGCCTACACAATAGAATATTTCGACAGAGATTCATGTTCATAACATAACTTTCCAAATTTTCCATGACTAAGGGGACTGGAAAATTGGTTCATCTCATATTTTTCAGAGTAGGCTTTGCTTTGTTGGTGAGCTCCAGCATGTAAAATGGTAAAGTGGCATGTAGCCCCACGTGATACGGAGAATGACGAGGATGAATGTAGCTGGATGGATGGTGAATGGTGATATGATACGAATTACCAAGTCTAAAGTCTTTCCATGCTAGCAACAACTTTGTTTTGTATGTTGACGATTAAACTCAATGGAATAGAATTGTTGACTACAAAAATATAATTTGGAGAACTCTCTCTCTCTCTCTGTTCTGCCCTCTCACTGACTTTACTAAATACCGTGTATTTGTCTCCAGGAGTCTAACAATAACGTAGGACATAAACCGTGCAGGAACATAAAATAAAATTTCTGAGTAAACAGGAACACTGACAAACTTCAATTCTAATTTTGTCGTTCGTTTCGCCTGTTCTGTTCATCCATTCGGTCTGTTTTTTCTCGCTTTATTGCTCCTTCTCTAATTACTGGTTGTAATGTGTTTCTCTGTTTAGTGTGCCTACTCCTTCTCCAAGCAAACACTCCAGAAGCAGTGAGTAATTCTTTCTAGTAAAAACAAACGCTGAACGCGATATCGATACCGCCTTTGCTTTGGTTAGATTAACCCACGCAATCATCTGGAATAGGTTATAGGTCATGATCCATGATCAAAATTGTGAATAAACAAAATAAAGTTGAGAGAAAAAGAGGAGGGGAACCAGACACTTTAATTACTAATGCATACACTGAAATACTGAAAATCATAAAACTTACAAAATATTCCCACCAATACCATTCCGTGCGACGCTAACACTGAAGGGACGTTTTCATACTCATAGAACTCTGGCATACATACATGTGTCTCCTATCAAATGCCCCTGCAAGTTTAATCTTGATGACCAATTTAAGAATGTGTTTAGTCACAAGTCCATGACCAAATGGAATTCCCATAATTTCATAACAATACTAATCTTATCTATTTGCTCTAACCCATCCCCATTTTGATTTTGTAAATACACCTCAACAAATATGACAAAAGCAGATGTGATCTTGAAGCGAGAACAACAACTGAATTTCTCTATCAGCGTTAAATACTCTTGTCATATTTTGTGTGTATCATAACCAACCCGGAACAAACAGTTAGGTATGGCCTGGCCAGGCACGTAAAAATATTCTCTCATAGTCTTACCACGATTTCCCATTTGGAAAAAGTGTCAACTCCAATTTATCTCGTTACAGTTAGGCACAACGGATCTATGCTTACAGAGTTACGCTGGCAAGGAAAATACTCTGAACATAAACTCCATTTGCATAGTTAGGCACTGTGGGCAGATAGATACACTGGCTAGTTTCCGATTCTATGAAGGTGTTTGTGACTCCAGAAACTCCTAGTGTGTGTCATGTGCAATACCTACCCAAACACTTTGACTCATTTATTTTCTTGATAGGACCAGGTCACCCCAACCAAGATAATCTGCTTGAACCCAAGCTTATTTTCCTCCAGAATTACATAACTTTTCTTAAGCTAAACCACCAAAGAAAAACTATTTCATCTCTCAAAAACATTCACAAAAAAATGATATGAAGAATCGGAGAAAACGGTGAAATATACTTACATGTACTTTATGAGAATTTTTTCATGGGCACACATTCGCAAAGGTCTAGGAACATTTTGTACTTTATAGGAATCGCCTACAACTGAAAAATAACGGTAACATAATATGACTCTACATGCAACCGCTCATAATATCAACTTGGCCATAATAATAATAATAATTCTCGTTTTATTCAGTTATTTCTAGTACATATTTTGTCAAGCAAACCGTAACAAAACTGCATGTGAATGAATACATAAAAGCTAGGGATTCCCAAGCAAAGCCAGACAGAAGGGATAAAATAAATAGGTTTAACCTGCGTCATATAAACTAAACTGTAAAATTGGTACTGCATTGCACTAAATTATAATGATAATAGCTCGACCCGAATAGCTTTTAAATTCTCAATTTCACATTTTCCAGGCAATACTAATGGGCATGCTTTTGGTCTACATTACTTATTAACTTGAACATTCATAATTGAATTATTCAGTAGAAAATGTTATTTTCGGGTACAAGACATCAAACCAACCAGGCCAGACCACATGCCTATCATGCTGTTTAAGTACTATAATTCCTTCGTTCTACAAATTCTCTGAATCCATTAGTCTCCTTTTGTTTTTGTTTGTCTCAGGTAAACAAAAGATGTTTTACTGCGTCGTTCCGTCAACAGCATACAAGACACTACCGCTCGAGTCGAGAGATACTCAAGGTAATAATAATACAGTAACATGATATCATAACCACATGAAAAAAAGTTAAGAGGACTGAGTTTCAGTAGTAAACAGCAATAAAAACAGATTTTAGCTTTTAGCCCAGCTCTGCACCGTTGGTCTGTGCACTACGCCTTTATAGCGTTGTCCTGTGCTGTGCCCATCTTTACGGTTTCAATTCAGCCTGTCATTGTCACATAAAAGGATTATTAGCTGACAGAGAAAAGAAGACTTTTAGGAAAGCAAGAAAAGCGGTGAACGAACCATAACCAGCAAGGACAAAATCCATAAACAAAATTATGATCTTTTTCAATTAGCTTTGCCTCCCAAACTGCCTGCTATGAAGCCATATTTACTATTATCGTAGCTTTACTACCTACGCACTGGGAACGGGGAAATCTAATGAAATTAAGTAAGTGTTCTGTACCGTAATCTTCCCCTTTTAATGGTTTTCTCAGATAGTTAAATTATCTACTTTGAATAATGGCTCAATGGCCATTCATGTTGTTTTCGAACATTCTCCTCTTGCTCGTTACATGATATTATGGTTTGATGGATGTAGTACGATACCCGCACCACCATATAAAATTAGGTTTTTTATTTCCTACAAAACCATTTACTTGAACTGTTTGAATCGTTTTAATCCCTTCGTAATATCTTCCCAACTCAAGTTCACTGATGCATGTGACGTGACGCTGTAACAGAAATCTAAGCCAGAGTCGTAAACATTTTCTTTTAATCTCCGTAACTATCCTCTATTACATCAAATTTTATGAATCATCAACCTCAAACATATAATCTTTACTTGTATTATTTTCATCTGTCGTTGGAAAAATACACGGAATGCGAATGTGCTCGTAATGTGATGAATTTGATGACTGAGTTCAAAGTAAATGCTCTCTTACAAATTCTTTCACGTGGCGTGCCTTTCCGATGTATTAACTCAGGATAATCACCCACGATACTTCTCCTTTATGCATGTGTTGATGACTTCTCTCAAGTAAAAAAAAACTTATTAATAATCAAATACTTATAGAAATGTGTAAGTTAATCATTTCGAGTCAAGTCTTCCTAAGCTGCTTTGCTACTCCCGCGATAAACGCTGTACAATGTACGAAAACCTTCTAACCGCATTTGCATATTCGAGAGAATGAGACATTGCTCCCTTGCACCCATTCCCAAATTATGAGCGGCTGAGCTCTAAAATATGCTTACATATGTGGAACTGCGACTATCGCAGAATTTTTTTTAAATGGAAGTACACCATTAAGTTGACGGTGGTGCTCTTAAACTCTAAATAAATGAAAGTGTCAGAGTTGCTGCCACAGATAAAGCTGATGATGCAGGCCGGCAAAGACTAAAGAGTGTTTTGCTATTGGTGTAGATGATCTAATGCACTTGTTCTCTATTTTTAATGATCGCCAAGCCGAAGAGTTTAAGTAGTCAGAGTGGGGCTAAGAGAGCATTTGGGTAAGTGAGCTTCTATATTTCATGTGATGATGGACAAGAAAAAGTGGAAGAAATATGGAGATAATGCATGTACTATATCTTCCGCTCTCTAGAACTTTTTGTAGACAAGCCAGTCTGAACTAAAGTAAATGAGTTAAATGAGTAGAATGAGGACAACGGCTTAGCAAAGAGGTGGTGGAGAAAAACACGTGAACAATGTAATGTAATACATAATTCATAGAAAAAACGTTTTTAAAAGATGTGCATTACATTGTTATCACTAATGCAATCTGGTCCATTCTGTTAGCACTATATTTTTTGATATCATCATATGAGAAATGCATAATAGTAAAATAGTCCAGTCATAAAGAAAATCCTTGGAGTGTAGAACGGAAGTGCTTATTTTATCATATCATGACGGTAATAAAAAACTTTGAGAGAAAAAATCATCTCGACAAAAAGGGATGGATAGGAGCGATGTCAAATAAAACTTTTTAGGGTAACTCGAAAAAGAAAAGTTATGAAAACAGTCAACTTGGAAGGGTAAGTGCAGTAAAACTTTTCACTCGTTAAATGTATTTCCATGCATTATTCCTACATTCCTAAAATAACTCTATAGTTGCAATAAAGCAGGAGGTTCATGGAGCTTTATTACAATCACATAAATACAATAATGTAGCTTTAAAGTGGAAAATTCACTGTCCAAATTTACTGAAAAGAGAAACTTTGGAAAGTCATTAGTCGAGCCCATAGCCCATCGAAGTAAAATGTGTTCAACTCTAATCCTCATTATCATTATCAAGTACCATTTGCCTTTTTTAAAATTTGGAGTAAGTTTTTATTTTAAATATCCTTAACTGAAATTGCAAAAGCCAAAAAATGAATTAAAAGGAAAGGATGTGGTTAAGCCTGGTATAATCTGTTTACCAGAAGGAAAAATACAACACTCGCCTCCTACTCGAAGACAGTTAAATAGACCGATGAACTCCATAAATCTCCTTTTATTCGATACGCATCAGGGCAAAACACTTGATACACAATATTATGTTTGGCGTATGTAGCAATTTCCTTTCTTCTGAAATTAAACTGCCTGCCAGTGAAGGAATGAGGAAAAATGTACGAATTCCGGCTTAACAGACAGACTAAATCCGAACGCACATGATTTACATGACCCTCTAGTTACCGTCTGTGCCTACACAAATACTCAATATTTAATAAAATCAACGTCTTCTGTGTATAGGGAATAATGAAGTATTTTACGATAGCATTCGTATCTCGTACTTATTTAATCCAATCTGAGAAGCTAAGATAACATGCCTAAGTATTTCCCCTTTTGACATTAAAATATAAAAGAAGACAGAAGAGCAGTTTTGTTAATGTCATTAAGTAACTAAGTTGCAAAAAAACAGTTTGGGATTCTCTAATTTTGCGGTGTAACATGTGTGTGTGNTTGGGATTCTCTAATTTTGCGGTGTAACATGTGTGTGTGGCGTGGTTACTTACCACAATCTAATTAGATTGCAGAGGAACATGCTACACATGCCGCATAATATCCTAGATAAATAACACATTTCTCTTGTCTTGTGAGGTTTCTCCAAGCCGAACGAAGCCCCATCAAGCCATTTAGTCTAGTCTTTCTTCTCCCCAGACAAAATGGCTGATGTGAATCTGATCAATGGCAAGTGTCTTACACTTCAGAGTTGCTTTTGCTGCTATATTGTCAGTACGATGACGAGGATGAAATGACAAAATAAATTCAGTAGACTTTAGAAACCTTACAGATACAAAGTAATTTGATGCGGGGAACGTGAGAACAATCCATAGACCATCCAAGACTAGACTCTATCCAGTCGGAGCAAAACAATTTGATTCAAAATCATAGCAAGGCAGACTCGTTTAGTAGCTGCTGGTCACATTGTTTTTTCTTGTTTAGGTTTGCAAAAAAATGTTTTGTTTGAACTCTTTTTTCTTCTAGAAAACCGAATGTATGGATATAAATATGTGTATGTATTTACGTAGTCCTAGCTTAAAAGCTCCGACAAGGTGCATTAGTATATGGAATGTGGTCGTGTCATACCAATTACTTTCATCAAATATAACTTTGTCTGTCTGTGTAGGTACTTTATTCACTATAACTCTTTCAGTTCCTGATTGCACAGTTCGTCTGTATTTGAACAGTCTAGATCAGACCACTCAAGACTCAAGTTTATGAAATGTACGAGACGCTTTCATCGGCCAAGACGAAAAAAGAAGCTATTTATAAAGACTCCACACAAATTTTTTTTGTATTGGCACTGGTACTGTTTCCTTAAAAAGCGTAAAGTAAAAATATCATTATATCACTTCAACCATAATACCTATCTATTTCTGTAGCATTCGGCAAAGCAAAGGTGA
>JAANSQ010001136.1:0-16644 GCA_036850885.1 Lepidocyrtinus dapeste
GCGAGTCCACTGAGAAATTCAATTTGCGCTTCAGCTGCAACATCATCAATTAAAGAATCATCTGGGTCATCCTTTTCTGGAGCTGGTAAATCGCCATCGTTCATGTGCTTCAATAAACCCACAGCATCTTCGATGTGAACTAACGCTTGAGTTCCATCACCTACGGTTACATCCGCCTCCGCTGCATCCAGAAGATTTTCTAGGCATCTTCCATATTTCTTTGCTTCTCTGTAGTGCCACACCATATCGACGCAAACTTTCGCCTGGAGAATGGAGCATTGACAAAGTCTTAGGTCTACCAAAACGTAACTACTTTGATTTTCCGAAGACCCGGATGCCCCTACTCTGGGAATTCCAATTCCTGATCCCATAGATCCCATAGTTCCATATCTTTGCTGAACAGTATCGACACCATCAACCTGGAGCGCTAACATCCCGTCTTTTTCTTCGGTAGCACTCAATGTCGGAATACTAGCGCCCCCAACTGGCTTACCTCGTGTATCATGCATATCAGGCATCAAGCTAGGGGTTTCTTCATCCAGGAAATGTCTCTCTTCCTCCTCGAATTGCTTTAAGTGCTCTTCTTGCTCCTCCAACTCTTTCTCCCAAGCTTTCTTCTTTGAACAGCAATAACATTTTACGCAGGAAGTATTTTGACTGGTTCTTTCAAATTCCATCAATCCTTTCAAGATATCCAGCTCGACATGCCCCACTCTGGTTCCAATAGACTCGAAAGTTTTTCTCAGCGATTCTAACTGTGTAACCAAAGATTTTCTGCGTTTATCAGGAGAATGAAAAGATGAGTTGGATTTCCGGCGAAAGGCTTCCTTCTCGGAGACTTTGGATTTCCGACCACCTTTTTTGGCGCCGAGTCTAAGTGCTTCGTCAGTATCCACACCGTACTCGTTAGACTTTCTCACGAAACCGAACATATAGGATCTATCTTCACCTCCGCAAGATTCGCATTTTACTAAAGCAGTGTCCAGAAATTTGGCTGCCTTGAGGTGGAACTCTACACGCTGGTCTTCAGTCATTATCTCGTACACCACCTCCGCCATGTTTTCTTTCATAAACTCCATAAACTTGCAGGAGTAGTACTTGGGCCTACGTTCCATCATATTTTGTCCGTCACCATCACTGATGAAGGCGTTATGGTCATCTTCTCTGCAAAAGCACTGAGGCTTGGCATTGATGCCCGATGCATACTCTTTCTGTTTGGGAGTGCCGGATGCACACCGTAGGTACTTTGCTTCTATCAAACGATTAAAGCATTGGTCATACTTTCTTGCCCAGATATCATAAGAAGGGAGCAGACGGGTAACCATGAGTCTACTAAATCTTGTCCCTAAGACGGTTGCAGCCTTTAGGAGAATCTGCTCATTGGGGCTAAGGTCATCAAAAGCATCTAGGAGAATTTCCTGGAGGGTCCCAGACACCGGAACGGAGTGTATATTCGTATCCGACTTAATTACCAAGACTCTCTCAAGAGGATTAATTTTGTCATCCTTTACCGCAACTAGGGTCTTTCTGGGTTTCTTGTCGTCGATTATGCTCTCATCGCTGACATCGCTTTGTATACGCCAGCGTGAAATAAGTTGCCTATTAGTTTGCTTCATCTTCTCCAGGTACCGCTTTTCTGCCCCCACCATTTGCTGTTTGTATCGGAAACCGTCCTCCTGCAGGCGTATGATGCCTTGACGAAGTAACTCATTCAGAACTTGAGTTACCCAGGCCGGTACCCCGCTACTTTTGTTCACGATCAGCTTCTCCAAGTCCCCAGGAATTGCCTTGACCTGCATGACCTGGCATGCCAAAGGTAGCATCATTTTCAGATCCAGCCCTGTCATACGGATGATTTTGATACTTTTATTGTGATAAATCTGTTTTGAGATGGTGTCCAGAAGCTTAGGCGAACCAGCGTTACTTCGACGGAGGGAACATAAGGCAAAAAAGTTTGGGAACTTTGTTATATAAATAAGATACTCCCATGATCTATAATCCATCAAGTGCGCATCGTCCACTACAAACATGAGTAGTTTATCATTAAACGAAGATCTGAGTAATGCCTGGAGCACGTGCTGGGCGTAGGTGTGACAAGCGTTTACGTCTAAATTAACGTACTTTGGATTCAGGGGGAATTTAGTGTGGAGGATGTCGTTAAGTAAACATAAATCCGCTGCGAGATCGGAGTCAGTTACGTTCTTTCTTAGGTATTCTTCTCTTTCCTGGTTTGTTCTCAAGTCCATCATCCCCAAGGCCTCGATTGTCAATGATGATACGGCAAACAGCGTCTGAGAGGCAACTGATAAGGTCAGTCCAACGTTTACAGAATGTACGTTTAATAACTCCGCTTCGTGTATACACGCCGCCAACATGCGACTCTTCCCTATGCCGTTTTCACCTTCAAAAATGACCATCCATACAGGCTTTGAACTCCCTTGATCCTGACCTACTCTATAATTGGTGGCGTGATTTAACTGCGCATGCTCTAAATCTTTCTTCACTTTAGTTAACGCGTTCTTAAAGTAAGTAAGCTCCGCTTCTCTTCCTAGAATAGGGTACTTGAACGTAGGAATGGAGGCGTCATCAGTGGAGTCTTGTGGGGCAAATTCATAAATGTTCCCTACATCCTTAATTCCTTTCAGCTGCTTAGCCTCCATCAATTGAAAGTTTTCCGTAGGCAATTTGGAAAAGTACGCCGTGTCCTGGTCACACGTTAACTTCCCCGGGTAGTAGCACATGAGCCTTGCTGCTTTATTCACGTTCCTTCCAATTACAGTATACTCTTGCCTCCTCGGATGACCGATAATGCCGCAGTAACAGGAGCCAGTGGTCACCCCAATGGAGCAGTCAGTTACGTACTTTATAGCCTTCAAAGCCAACCGAGTCCTGTAGGAAAATTTTAGAGCGTGGGCACTCTGGCTCTCGTTAATATATCCGGGTAGACCAAACACTACCAAGTAGGTCAGTCCCTTATCGAACATGATAACTTTAGAAAGAGCTCCTTGCATTTTAGTCACATTTGTGTAAATCCGTACAAATGCTTTTTGAACAATCGTGCCCATCTTCTCCTGAAAGTTTTTCTCATCTTGATCCACCTTCTCATCAGTTTTGAGGTGGATGAAACATATACAAACGATCCTACTTTCATTCAGATATTCTACTGGAATGTCATCATCTAGTTTACGTAGTACTGGAGGAATCACAAAAGGTCTCATTAGGCTTTCCGGTTTACGTTCAATAGCCACCGCGATAATGGTCCGGATGGACTCTAAATCAACGTTTCGCACCTCTTCCTTTTTTCCAGACTTCGAACCACTCTTGTCATTTTGTGGTCTACCGCGCTTCTCATAATTTATGAAATTTATGATATCTGTGACATGTACAAAAGGCGCTTCTTTCGTAGTGTATCTGTAGTTGGAATTACTACAATAGGCCCAGGCCGATGGAGCAAGGACGATATCGCCGGAAACACAGTGCTTCTCTGCTGCAGAGGCTGCTTGAACTCCGGGACCGAATGCCACCCAATGTTGGTACGCTTCAGTGCCAATTCCACTGAAATGTATGTTCCCCGCACCAATTCCAATCTTGACGCGTATGGTGATATCGACATCTCTGCATAGATAAGTACCATATTTTTCCTGGATGTACACTGCACAGTCTACCACTCTCTGGATGCTGTCAAATTTTGAAAGATTTCACAAAATAAAATATTCAAAAAATAAAAAAAAATTAGGTATTAGTAAATTTTTGTACTCTTCGGCATAATCCGCTGGTCCACTCTTCCAGTATGCGATGAAAGCATCTCCAGCATATTTAACTATATCACCTTCTGCCAACAAAATGGATTCAGCTAATGGGCCTATGTACCCTGCCAAGGTCTTGGTCAACTGGTCCGTACCCCCTTTGCCTTTGAGGCTGTATGCTTCTGTTAACGCCGTAAAACCACTAATATCCGCCATGAGAACTACTCCCTCGAAAGAAAATGAGTAGGGGATTTTTCTGTTGATCTCATCAGTTAAAATAAAATTTGGGATAAAGGAACAGAGCCTCGTTAGCTTCTTGGCGTTGATTTGGTTCTTCTTGATTTGTTCCAGTTTGTTCACCACGTAAGCTTGCATGTCCATATTGTGAGGGTCTCCGGCAGCTTGATAGATACTTTGCCTCCTCTGTATCTGTGTGGCCTTAGGAGGAACATTTTCAGTGGCTTGGCGGGGAGGCTTAGACTTATCTTCTTTTATTGCATTTGGCCATGTTTTTAGGTAAAATTACACCCGACAAAGGCTAATTACCTGGAAAAAATTAAACGATTAAAAATATTCCAAGAAATGCATTGTGAAGTTTTCAAAACGGGTAAAGTCCGAAACGAAACTTTTCATTTTAAATATTTGTATTTGATATTTGATAAATGATGACTGAACTGAATTAAGTTTGGAAACTTTGGGATTCCAGTCATAACCGCAAAATAGTGACCCAACCCAAGCAAAAAAGCGCTTCCTATACATCTGAATCTTCCAACCTATAAATTTTATTTTTCAATTGGAAAACGTTTATAAATTGCTTACGTTTGGGTCGATCAAGGATGACTCCTTGTCGTATGATTTCAGTAGATATCCTCCAAACAGAATATTATATTCTAATACAATCAGAAATCAGAACAGAAAGATAGAATCAACGCAAGAGTCAAATGTAAATTGAGGAAAATTAGGTAAACTTTTCCTAGTTTTCATTGACAACCAGTTTATATATGAAGATATCTTTTCCCAATATCTAACGAAGGCTGGAGAAAGTGTAGCACTATAAATGGGACGACTTTTCGTTTCGCCCAGTGAATTTAGTATGAAAAGAATTATTCATACCAAAAATTTCTTCGTGGACTATTGTTTGTAACTACTAAATTAACATGAAGTCATGAATTAACTATTGAGAAAATCATTATTAGTCATTAGGTTCTCACCCTCCAATAAAGCGAACATATCAATCCCTTGTCGAAATGAGCATACCTAGTCATTTAACGTCCAGGAATCTCTGAATCGTGCTCCGAAAATATGCTTAACCTGACACTTTTCAACAAATTCTTATTCAATTGATTTTGTTCTTACATCAACTTCTTAACCGCCTCTGAAATACTGCTATCGATATGCAAGTAAGATCCAAGAGTGACGGTAAAATAAATATTAATGGGGAAAGCTTTCAAAATTTCATGACTTCATCAATCAAAAATAGTAAATAATCAACTTCCACAGTCAGTATCAGCAATATTTTATAGTGTCAACAGTGAGTTAAATCTGCAAATAAAATTCTAGAATTAGTGCAGATTTTCCAGTAACAATTTTGGCCAAAATGATTCCAAGCAGCATACGGTTACGGTTATATAATATCTTTTTTAATAAATTTGACTAACCCCAAACTTGGTAAAGTAATAAAATAATCACGGACGTTTTAAAAAATCTCTATTAAAGTCTATAATCTCTAATATCCAACATCCATTTTGCTGTAAATATGTCCCATATCTTCTAAAAAATTGTGATGCCTAAAAACACAAGCGATGATGATGATGATAAAGACATGCATAAAAAATCTGCCCTTTCACTTTCTACAACAACCTTTTCTATCAAAGTTTTCAAAGTCTACAGCGGCACATGTTCTTCTGGGTTTGCTACAAACAATTATAAAAACGCCAGACCTTCTCGTTTACAGGCAATAGCTTTTTCTTAAATGAAAGAAAAACTTTCATTCAAATGAAACGACTAAGGTGTAGTTTAAATTTCACGAAAAAAAAACTTATCCTCTACTTTAACACAACGACAGCTTCAATATCAATTTTTAAATTTGTTTTCATTGAACACTAGCGCTACTCATTTCAAAGACATTAGCACTCATCGAATCTTTCCAATCCTGATTGAACAACTATACGAGGTTGGTTTCTCTAGTTGGGATGTCTCTTCACTAGAAAAAAATCTTAGAAGTTGTATGAAACAAGAAGGAAGTATGAAGCATAAACTAACTGGATTTCTAGTTAAAAGTCAATGGAGTTTGTGGATTTATTACGTTGTGTGCAGAAAGTCGATAAAAATTTGGCGTACAATAGATAAAATGTCTAGCAAAAGTCATCATATTTTAACCTAAAGTATGAATGAAAGTCGTTTCAGGTAAAGTAAAAAAAAGTACATAAAGTACGTGGTTCGCATTATGTACCATTAGTGCTCTTTGTAAACGCTAAAATGACGGTAAAAATGCTATCAATCTAGGAAAGGTGCGGAAGGTGAGACAATGCAGAATGCAACGCTCATACTTATGCATGGATGAATGCAATTACAAGATACCCCTGATTGAAAGATATTATCATTTGGAGTGACACTATAAATTACATATACTTTTGCGTTATTACACTATCAGAAAGTGAGGGACAGAGGAAATCATAAAACTTGATATATTTTTTTATTATAATTGTTGCAAGAGGTAATGACAACAGACGAAAAAGAAAACTTTTTCATTGATACTTCAAGGGAAATCGATGATGAAGCGCGTCTGCAATCATTTCAGTTTAGAACTTGTTTACGAAACAACTGCAAAGGCAAGTGTTATGCAAATTTTTAACTTTTTTAAAACAAAATCATAGGGAAGATGTATACACAAAAAAGCCGTTTTATTCATCGACGTAACAGGTGCGCTATGTACACAAAACTACTATTTTTGAACTATTTTAGAGGAATGACTCACAGATTATGCCTCCTGCGCTTCATGATGGCACAGGTTTTTCATGATTTCTCGAAACCTTTAAGCTTTCGAACGTAATCATAATCATTCTTGACTGCAATATTGTCATTGAACTTGTACATTTTTATTTCATTACCAAGACCAACCAGGTAAGATGGTTGGTTTTAATGGGTAATTAATCAACCTAATCATAATCAATGATTAGTTATTATACACCGAGTGCAATTTTATTTATGCTACTTTCTGGTTTCACTTATCAAGGCTCAAGACAAAAGCATATAAGCATTAAGATGAGTCCATTGTTTCACATACTTAAGCATTAGTAATCAAGTGTGATTTGTCTAGTTATTCGGTTCAGGTCAGTTAGTTTGTAGGAGGAGGAATGCCCTCTCTACCATACATTTAGCATTGTAGTTTAAAATTGACCAATTGTGACAAAAAAAATCGAATCAAGTGGCCCTTGCGAATTGTTGATTGTGTGCAAAATGGTAAGTTTGACCGAATAACGTGAAATAAATTTACTATAGAACTGCGTCAAATGATAATAAAAAAAAGTTTAAAACCGGTTCCTCCTTTTACTCGATTCATTTCAGTCAGTGCATTACCATCTTACGCGAGGGATCCTCTTGAGAGAGGACAAACAAGGGCACGATATTGACATTGCTTTCTTATGAGTTCTTCAACAAAATGTATGTATCAACGGTTCAGGGAATTCGCGTAGGGTTCTTCATGCTGCTATAATTACTTGTAGGGAAGAATGCATCATGACATGATACGTATGTTGGGTGCATACCTACATAATTTGAAATCTGAAATGAAATGACTAACTCAAAAAGAACAAGGTAACTTACTAACTTGTTGTTATTATTAATGCATTCATTCATCCATAAAAGAAATTGCGGACGTAATATGCATGTAATTTTTTACAAGAGTTTTGCTATTTTCTTTCTACTTTTTGTACTTCAACGATGAATTGCGTCTTCTTCGTGGATACACTGGTTTGTTTTGGGGTAACAGCAGAGAGTAATGCCGGCATTGGTTAGAGGTTCAGTTCATCGCAGAGGATATCACAAAGTCGCCAACATCTTTTGAAACGACTTCATATAGACTACGAGCCATAAGGAGAAAGAATCCTTTCCCATTTTGTAGGTTTTAAGGTTGTGGTTCAATATCAAATTTTTTCAGTCACTTTTTCGTCTTCCGCTTAAAGACAGCATTGTTTGTGATTCTCATTGTTGGATCTGTTAGGAGTCGGCTGTACCAACCGCAAAGGCAATAATAAGATAATTGCTAACGCATTCAGACTGGTGAGTCGTGCGGAGTGAAATTTAATTATAAATTGAATTTATTTTTGTGCTCTATTAGTTGCAAGTTCCGCAAGAGGAGACTTTGAACGATAATATTTTATGTTAAAATATTTATTATTGAATGGTTTTTGAGATTAAATTGTGTATTTAAATTCTTTTTGTTTGCCACGCTTAAGCTAAAGAAAGTACAAGAAAATGTATAAGTCAGTGTCAATTTTGGGGGTCGTGACAGCAGCATTACTGTTCGCATGTTGTCTAAGTGCATCCGTTTCCGCCGGCACGTTGAAAGCTGCCGCCGCAGAAGCCATCAGTAATCCAAAAAGTTCATCATCTTCAAAATTCGAAGCAAGGGGACTTGGGATAAGCCCTCCCCTACATGGAAGTGAGGTATTCACTGGACCTACTGCCGTAGCTTTGGCACTTCCAATTGCCATCGCTTTGATTGTAGCACTTTGGATCGCCGCTTACAACACTTTGAGGTCACCTCCTCCAAAGATTGGGTACAACGCGGGAATCGTAGAACAAGCTGGATGGGGTGGCGCACAGGCAAACATTGCTGGAGGATATGGTGCATATGAAGCCGCTGCTGGTACTGACCAACACGCCGCACTTAGTAACCTCGCTGCGACCACCCTCGTACAAGCTGCTGCATCTCAGGGGACAGTCGCTGCAGGAAGAGCTTTTGACGACTTGACGCATAGGGTTACAAGAAGCATTGCAAAGTAAGTTGACTAGACTGCGAGAGCCAAACGTGAATTTCATCTTTGTAGCGAATTTCATCTTAATTCAACTTTTCTTTACATGTTTTTTTTACAGAAAGCAGAAAAAGTACTAAAGTGGTCGATTATAAGAAAGCAGGGGTCAATAAACTTTTTTCTAAGCCACACGTGCAAAAGCCTAGTGCAATGAGTATCGTCCGTACTTGAGCTGTCAAATTTTTTGTCTCATTGTCAGTTTTATGAAGAAGCAAAGAAGAGGCATGCGACTCACAGTGTTTTCCAGGATGGGCTACTTAAATTATTCAAGTTAATACTATTTAATTTAATTTTGTTTTTTGTTGTTTTTATACGTTTAATAGTTGCTACATTTTTGTAGTTGTTTTTGCTTATTGTGCTGTCTCCTTAAAAAATATTGTTTGTATAGTACTGTACTATATATTTTCTTGAGCTTTCAACTCAAAAATCTACTGTAGACTTAATGTAAATAAAAAATTAAACTTAAAGAAAAAAATCAACAAGTGGAGCAAGTCTGTTCTATTATTCTAATTAGCATATGGAGGTCAATCGGGGGTGATTGAGATGATACGTTTTCCCTAATTTTCCTTTTGCATACGTCATATGGACATACTTCGCAAATATTTCGTATTTAATCGGTAAAGTGTGTTTAGTCCGAAACTTTAGGTTTCGTCTGATTTTGATGAGGAATGCTGACCTGGTGCCTAGTCATATTTAATACAAATATCAACGAAGTGATTGTTCTTAAGAATGCGAATGAAAAATTGAAAAACCAGTTTCTTCTGAAAAGCTCCGAAGAGATGCAGACGTAAACAAAGTTACAAGGTTAAGGCAGTAATGTCAGTACCAGATGCGATAATTCTGCACAAAAAAAATGTAACGGACTTGGACACGACCAGTGTGACAAGGTATTTGTCAAGGAATAAATTATTCGGAACCACCTTGAGAAGGAGAACTTGCGGAGGTAGTAAACTTTCGAGTTTTCCCTGTTGACCTACTAAACCTGAAAGAATCAGGATTAATAAGTTTCCCCCTCTTTTTCGAGATCCTTTATCGAACGCTAACAAACTCGGAGTGAAACAGAAATGGTGAGATTGAAATGTTTACAAATGGCTCAACAAAGACGTACCCCCCAACGCCATTTACTATGTATCGTTTTATAGTCATTTAGGTTTGATCTTCAATTGGCGGACCTTCACATTTTTTTGGTTTTTTATGAAAAAAGATGCTGGGTATGGCTTTAAAAAAATAATGCAAATATTTTTTCAAACACTCGTAAGGCACGTAAAAATTTATTAAAATTTTCCAAATCATCTCACTATATTTACATTACACTTACACATTTTACGTGGGTAAAAACAAGGTCATTACAAAATTAACATTTTTAGATATTTTCAGCAATCTTACCATCAAAACTTAATGGGAGTCTTTATAGCCAAAGCTTCTATATCTGTCAAATTATTTTTTAATGGGGGCATTCTGCAGCATTTGTTTTACCACACTGGGATTTGAGTTGACAGCAGATAAGGTCGGAGGCTGAGAAAGCTGTGGCGGTGCTTGGGCTGGTAAGAAATTTTGTTGGGGGGGATAGTTATTAATGTTCGTTGGAGTTTGGATTGGTGGAAAATTCTGCTGAGGTTGATGCTGATTATAATTAGGTTGTATAGGGCCATTAGGCCCTTGTTGCTGAAATTGATTAAAACTGGCTTGGTTCTGCAGATTTGGTGGTTGAAATTGGTTAAAGTTAGGCGGGTAGTTTGGCTGTTGAAATTGGTTTTGATTTTGGAAGTTTGGAGGGACCTGTTGTTGGGTTTGGAAATTAGGAGGAATCTGTTGTTGTGTTTGGAAGTTTGGAGGCACCTGCGACTGGGCTTGGAAGTTTGGAGAGACCTGTGGATGGTTTTGAGTCTGGAAGTTTGGAGGGACCTGCAATTGGTTTTGTTGGAATTGATTATTAGGTTGAAAGTTAGGAGGGTGAGGATAATTTAGATTCTGAATTCCTGGTTGAAAATTTTGGGGCTGAAATTGATTCTGAGGATAACCTTGTTGAAATTGTTGATTAAAGTTTGGTTGAAATTGCTGCCCCGATTGAAATTGATTGAAGTTGTTGTTTTGCTGTTGAAATTGATTCTGACTTTGTGAATTGGTGTCATTGGACCTTGGTGTTGTGCCATTTAATTGCATAAGAACGTTCTTATTGAAGTCCATAATTATCCGTTGTATAGCTGGGGCCACTATAGATTAATTTTATGCATGTAAATACATTTACTATTAAATATCTATTTTCTTTTGATGGAAAATGTCTACTTAAGCTAGTTTAAACTTTGACCAGTTTGTTGCAAAATTTGAGCCACGCCTTCTCTAACTTCTCCTTCCGGTATGAAAGCTGTACTTCCCGCAAAAATTGGCCTAAGGTCTAAATTTAAATGACAAAACGTTTAATGAAAATTCTAAAACTCTTTTAAATCCTCCAGTTCTCACCTCCACCTAAAACACCTTGTAAAATTTGTGCAAGGTTAACAGCAGGTCCTATTGCTCCCGCAATTCCTTCAGCAGCGCCACCTGCAGCTTCCTCCTGTCGAGCACGTCTCCTTAACATTTCCACCTTATCCTGGGGGACCTAAAAAAATGGGTCAAGTCTCCTCTCAATTAGTCATAGCCATGTAAAATTAGGCAGATGGTTTACAAAGTCTACGTTACTAATTTGTAATGATAACATGATTACCATCAACAGGAAGAAATGAACCGACGAGTTCGTTGTCTCAACTGCTAGGGAAGGCTGAAAAAAAAAGTTCAGAAAATGAAAGAATTTCAGCCCCTTTCATTGTTGCTTTACGATTGTTACTTCCTTTAGTTTAGAAATGACTTACGCATGATATTGTGGCCAATATCATTATTAATGTGATAGCAAGATTCATGTTATACAAATAGGTCGTGTAATTGCTCTTCACCACTCTTGAATTTTAGCTTTTTATGCGTTACGATAGTTCACAAAATTATACTCAGTCAATTCAAGAACAATTTGATCTATATTTTACATGCCTAAGGTTGTTACAGTGTTTTGTACAAAGTGTCACAGTATGGAGCATTGAACTTTGAAACCGTAAGCCTATATAATATTCAAATACACCATAACTATAGCTCTATCATTTAATTAGTGAAGTTATAGCTTTCTGGATTAACTCTATCGTACCAGATCCAGATAGACTTTTTATCATATAACAGACCCCATTTTTTATCATTGTTATTATGTGTCCACCTTACATCCCTACTTATATTGGGTATTTTACCGTTTCGGTCACAATGAGGCTCCATAGGAGTAATCGTTTTTGTGTTTGTGATAAAATGGTATCAACAAAGCAAATCCACTTGAACTATGTCGATTAATAAATTCATGATGAAATATTCATTTTGTTAGTGGAACATGGAGTGTAGCGAGAGAAATAAAGATTCACATCCACTCAATTATTTTTAATGTATATTCTAGCATTTTTTATTTAATTTCTGCACCAAGTTCAGACTTTACATACCATCGTAAATCAGTTAATCAACATATTAATAATTAAACAAAACAACGTTTGAGTTTTGATCGTTCATGCTTGAATGCATTCTTATAAGGTCCTTGCTCTTTTTGGTTTTCAGTTTTTCACGATTTGTAAACTATTTTACGGGCGAAGATGGTATAGAGTTTGCAAAGTTGTTAAAATTAAAATTGTTGTTATTATACCCAGGTGCATTGTTGGGTTTAGCATTATCTTCAGACTTACTATCGCTGGGAGTAGTATCACTACTTCCGAATTGTATATTGATTGGAATCAAGTTCTGAAGGCGGTTTCGGATATTTTCAAACGGACTACTTGCGTTTTGATTCGAGTTTCCCTGGAAAGTATTACGCAAGGCTTCGAATGGATTTGGAATTGTTATAGTGGTTTTGGTTGAAGTTTCACTTTGACTTTGTGGAGCTGCTGGAGCCAATGGGATGGGATTGTTTTGAGCCGGACTAATATTGGGCGACGGAGTGGTTCCATTTAGTTGGGTTTGAATTGACGTACCGACGTTCTAAATTGGAACAAAATCTTTAATTTTCCTGAAAAAATCAAGGATATCAAGATGAATATGTAAACTGTACTGAATACCATGAATATCTTTTGTACTTGGGGCGCTATTCGTTGCACTAACAACGCTGATAACCCTTGGCGTAGCTCACCTAAGTTGTGTAATCTTAATGTTAGTTACGTAATGATTAGAATGATGATGATCACAAGTGTTTGATTGAAAATTTTACCTTCCGGGATGAAGGCTGTTCCTCCTGCTAAAATTGGCGAAATATCGCCTAAACAGTGAGAATTACGTGATTACATTCCAACTTCCTGTAATTTGGAGAAAGTATATCATTAAACGTCTTACCATTAAAAGCAGCATTCAAAACCTGGCCAATGTGTTCAGATGGACTGTAGAGATATCCGATATTGCTTGTTACAGTCCCATTAGCTTCGGTACCAGTACTCGTTACTTCAATGGGACCTGTATCACTATCTACATAATCCGTAACGTCCTCCTGTCTAGCTTGTCTAACTGAGTTACGAGTTGAAAATGAAATCTAAAACAATCGGATATTTTTTTCAGTTAAACTTTATTCATTAAGGGGCAATATGGGAAAACTTTTCGAGAGTAGAACAAACCTTCTCAATTGGATTAGCAGCGACCGAGACCTGAATACCGTGTATAAGTTTTTAAATTAAGTATGTTGTTGAAAATAAAATTTTTAAGAATAATCCAAAATGACTTACTAGGAAAGCAGATAATGCCCACAAAAATAAAACCTTGTTTGGTTTATCAAACATGGTGAAAGTTTCCCCGAAAAAAAGTTCAACGTGCAAAAATAGCATATACTCTGTTTTCTTAAATGGTTCTGATTAAGCTTTTATCGCAATATATAGTGTGTTTACTCATACTTAACCCTTCGCCCCTTTGCGTTTAGAAATCGTCATAAAATCATAGGATTATGACATTATGAACAGTTGTACTTGGCATGGCAGACGTAGTTCTCATGTAGTTTCTTGCATTGCACGTAGCTTCGTGGGGTAATCAAACATCATATCTTTGAAATCGCGACATTACCCAGCTGTATTTTTGCATAAATTGCAAGAGCAATTCAACCTAGGTTCATTTGTTCCAATCATCATAGCATATTTATATTTCGATAAGCAATGCAATTTAATATTTCCAACTTGGGTTCGTTTGGTGTGGAGTTTTCTGAGGATGCAAAAAGCATCTTATTTATGAAATAGCACATGCCATTTTCAGTTATTCGTTAGTTTTTTTTATTTGATTTCAGTTTCATATTAGAGTTTCATGGTCTTTTTTCAATCGTTTTTGTCCAAAATTTTTTAAAGCCTGTGTTTCATCTTCATCATCCACGTAAAATTCGTCGCGTTTTTCGGGCTTTTTTGTTGTACTTGTAGTTTTACTTTTAATGACTTTATATTTTCCCTTGCTTATCAATGTTCCACTTGTTGTACTAGCTTCAGTTGATGTGTCTTCAAACACAATGTAGAAAAACTGCTTTGTCGTAGTGGGTACATATGGGGTAGTTGTGGGAATTTCCGTGGTGTAGCTACTGCCGAACCACTTTCGGACGTCTATATTCAGACTCTTCAACACCCGGAAAAAAATTGGGACGAGATTTCGATCAATATGTACTCGGACTAAATCTCCCACGTCGTTGATAACCACCCCCTCCTCTTGTCCTTGTCTCTTTTTTCCAATTGGAATTGGGAGAGATTGTCTCATTTTGCTGATCAACTTTAGAAACTGGCTGGTGGTGATCCCTGTCCCATTCATCTGCATTTCACCACCTCTGTCTGAAATAACAATGACCTCTGCCTTCATTCTAGGGGACGCTTTTCCCTCCTTAGTTTCATCTGATACCGTCTCTGCGTCAATAAACTGGAATAAAGTGTTATACGTTTAATTAATTCTTTTATTTTTTATTACTTTAAGGTGTTTTAGATCATACCTGCATGCAGTACAAGAAAATAATACAAATAAACCACATAATATTAATTGAGCCTTTCATGTTTAACTATAAAATTTCCAATTATTAAAAATTATTTAAGGATTTTAGTATCAGCACATCAGCGTGCTATTTCGAATAACTTTCACATTGTTTAATCTGGCATGTATGTTTTCATGCAACGGAATCGTTTTCCATGAGCTTTGGATTCCATTGGACTAGCTAATAATAACAAGATGTGTGCCAATGAAATAATTTTTTTCTGCATTGGTGTCAGCCATTCTGGAATTGAGGTCACAATGCATGAATTCCTGCTACCGTACATTATTGGGTCTAATGCGAAAATTTTTGTCCAGTTGTCTATATCCCCATATGTCAACCTTATCATGTCTATTATAAAGTATGTCCTTGCAGAAAAGTTGAGTTTTTAACCTCGTGTTGTTGTGGAGCGAATACAAAGTGTTGAACGTCAATCTGTGGTTAATTACAGAAAAAAGTTCGGACTCAAAAGAGTTTACAAAGAATAATGGCCATGCAAAACCATAATAACTCTTCCTATATAATCGATTATTGAGTTTGAGACTGATAAAGTATTTTTCTGGATCTATTCAAACTACAGCACGTCAACTTTCCCACGGCAAACGTTTGACCTATGTGTCATTTCCATCATTTTTTTATACAAGCGATTTTTGCAACGTTTAAATTAAACATATTTTTGGGGACTGCAGCACTGAATTCCAACATCAAGACATTGACATTCCTTAAAATGTACTTTTCATTCGAACTTTCAATTTGCATACAACCATATCACTCCCGGATGTCTTTGCGAAGATTCAAAGAATTAAGAACAAAGAGCAAAGAACAAGTATTACGCAATATGTATCTTTACATAATTAAGAAATTATACTTGAAATGTTGAAATTCACAATATCCGTTTGGTGAGGTATTTACACAAGCGCATTTACTCTTAGAAGATGGTTGCTTCTTCGCTTCGAGACTTTCTAAATTATACTTATGTTATGTAGATAAAGGGGATCAGGAGTAACAAAGATTTGATTTTTCAAAAAAAATCAAAGCCAACCAACTAGAATAAAAAAAATGCTGGCTGCGATTGTATTAACCACATTTTATGTAATAGTGAGTTCATCAAGGTTCCTTGTTATTACTCCCCGGTTTAAAAGTTGCATACATTTCTTGTAATAAATCATGTTTTAAAGGCGTAACGCAATCTAATACTGTTACATAAGGTATTTGATTCATTCAGGCATAAGTATGCTAATCACATTACATTTTGTTAGCCATTTTAGCCAGCGTCCGGTATGGTAGTCCGACTTTTGGCAGGTATTCTAGATCGGAGAGACGACTCACCTTGACCAACAAGTTCAAGTACGAGTTGACTTTTGAATAAAGTGAGATATCCATAAAAACCTACTTTTCAAATTTTAATGGCCAGCTATGTATACGCAAACAGCATGTAACACTGCTTTACCGTTCTTGGCACTATGTTAGGATTTCTTTAAGGTTGATTTATGATAATGGCTAATGTAGGACAGCTATAATGTTACGGAAGCACTGACTGCTATGGTATACATAAGATAATTTCATCGATCAGAAATCCTTACCCGGCATGAACTTCAGATCGTTGAACGAATTTCAATAATTAATACATCAATTTCTTTTTGAAAATCCAATGGTGGAAGTTATAAATTAAAGTAGGTCTTAATTGTTGTAAAATCAAAATCCTTACCCTAACTAACCGGAACTGTTTGATTTGATGCCAGGAGATTATATAATATTCAAGTAACCCATGCATAATTAAGGTTTTTGTCAAATATGGCATTTTAAACAATCTTATTTTAGTGAATCA
>JAANSQ010001137.1:0-16628 GCA_036850885.1 Lepidocyrtinus dapeste
ATCATGTAGCATTTTTTAAAAAAAGATATCTACTTTATTACAGTGATAAATATGAAGCGACAGAAGATAATCTATTTTCGTTAATTTTTCTATGCTAGTAAAAATTACCAATTTTTACCAACTAGTTTTTATAGTGGATTGTCTATTGTCCCATGGAGAAAAAATAAATAGATCAAGTGTACAATCGAATTTATTTATTTGCTTTGATTTGTGATCCATTGCAGAATGAAGCTATAAGTTAAGGGGACGAGGCAAGTTCAAAAAAAATTATCATTATTTGCTTTTGGGATTGCAGTTGCATCATGTAGTAATTTTGTTTTGTTTTGTGGAGTGACATTCAAAAAATGTGGATTGGTTAAATTGGTTGGGTGCTTGTTGGATTTTTCCAACTTCCAACCCTACTCCATTACAATAAATGATTAATGGGTATAATGAACATTATTAATGTTCAAAAATGACTTTATTAATCTACATAGACAATAAGAATTGACCAGCCCTGTGAGCTATTAACATCATAAATAAAAAATAGTTTTGTCTTAAGCGAAAACATGGGGGATAAAAGATATACCGACTTGGCGCGGTAGGGTGTCGTCATTGATGCGAAGGGAAAATAGTTGACCGAAAGTGTTATCGAGTTATGCGTATTTGGATGATAAATCATTTTTACTAAAAGAACATGGGCCATAGGGAAGAATCTGTTTTAGAGTAGTGCTAGTGCATATGAAGTTACTTGATTTGGCAAATATTCAATTTGGCAAAAAGGAATGTTCAAGATGGCAAAAAACGAAACTTTGAGAGTGACAAATTTAAGTTTTGGATTTCTTATAATGGCAAAGAGCCTTAAAATCACGTAAAAATTTAATGTTGGCTAACGGATTTTCTTTTTCCATGAAGTATTTTTTTCGACAATGTTCATGTTCAAAATAAAAGTTTTAAAATAAATTTTTGCTTTTGTTGGATGTAAGGTGAAAGTTATAAAATTTGCCAAGTTAAGATTTCGCCAAACTAAGCATACCCTAAGCTTACGCTTCGCTCAAAATAGATATAGCTAAAGTAAAATGAATTGAGAGAGGTGATTAACGCCTT
Organism: Lepidocyrtinus dapeste; assembly: GCA_036850885.1. Lineage (NCBI taxonomy): Eukaryota > Metazoa > Arthropoda > Collembola > Entomobryomorpha > Entomobryidae > Lepidocyrtinus > Lepidocyrtinus dapeste. The sequence goes on from JAANSQ010001137.1 coordinate 1,087, forward strand.
AAAATTAATGATTGGGGAAAATTAGGTGAGAGTTTTATCAAATAAGTAATCTCTAAGGCCATAAGGAACGTTATTGTCGGATGTACTCTGAATTCTAAAATGGCTCATAGAATAAATTCAATAAACCTTGAAAAAAATTGTTTCTGAAGGTCTCTTCTGAAGGAAGATGTGAATCTGTAAATGTGTAAGTGCTCCGCTTCCGTGCTAAACCAACATAAAAAACGGAGAGAGAGAGTGTATAAGTGAGAAATAAAATATTTTAGATGAATTGGATGAGCCATGAGCCCAACCCAAGTTAGGTGTAGACACATGTCAACAGTTTGAACGTCCGTAGCATTCTTGGCGTTGGCAATGAATGACGCTTAATAAATTACAGAGCGGTTTATTTTCATTACTTTAAGTAATGTTTGGCTTTGACTTGACTTTCTTGTTTAAAAACTGATTCAATTGACCAGACCAAAAGATTAGGGAAAGGTGTAGTAATACAATAAATTTAACCGTAATAACAATAATGTCAGTAATAATAATCGTCATTATTATAATGACAATGGATGAATCGGTTGCCACTGTGCAAATGTATACGCTTTTGGCGTGGCGTGGCCTATTCCGTTTAGAGAAGACGTTTGATCTTATCGATTTCTAATGTTGGTTGGCTTTGAGCAACTTTTTGTAATACATTTTTTACCGAATTTGTATGCATTTTTTTGGAGGAAATTATTTGATAGAGTGAAAAGTATACGTCATTAGACCGGATTGAAAGCAAAGGTTAAAGATAATTTGTTTAGGATTGCGTAATTATTAAACCTTGCTTTCTAAACTTTTAGTCTCGCCAGAGTAAAGTCCTTCTGGGTAGGAAAAGCGCGGGCTATTCATCTGTTCATTAGCGCCACATGCACAAATCAATCCGAGTTCGTGTAGCGCAGTTCAATATCTATGATCTTACTGAACAATGGTTATCATGCTGCGTGACACATGACACTGTCTCATTCATTCAGTATACAATGCCTCCATTTAGGTTATTGTTGTATAACAGGAGGGATAAATGGTTGGGCTACTGATTGACGTTAAGTACTGAAAGAACTGTCAATGTATAGGTATTACGTAAGTCCAGTGAAGAGTGAACCGTGTAGCCAAACCAAGTCATACCAGGACCCAATAGGACAGGAGATGAGAAGCCATTTTATTTTTAAAGAGCCTCTCATTATCTCATTTGCGTTGTCAAACTTGTCATTGCATTGTCAATAATACCACCATCAAGAGATTAACGACGGACAAGTCAAAACATTCTTTAGCATTTCAGTATTTTCAATGATTTCATGGTCTTTATGGAATCTTTGTTTTAACGACATCATTTGTGTCGAATTAATTGCCTAATTCCCAGGTTCCCAGTATTTTTTTGGAGGGTTGGGAGTCGGGGAAAGGGATCACAAACTAGCACGACTACGACACAGGAATAATTTTTAATATTTTTATATGGATTACAATTTATATGCAAATGTCAATGGCACTCTTGTGGAATTAATTATGATTTATTTATCAGGAGAAAGGAGGATGCTTTACTTTAATGAGATCACAACAAACAAATTAAAGTCGTTTTTCGTCATAACTTTGACAAGTGTAGTCTTTCGTGTCGCCGCATTGTTTTTTCCTAGAGACAGTTACATTCATTTACATTAACTGTGACCTTCCAAGTACGAGCAAACCAGATTGGTTTACTTTGATGACTGATGACAAACGACACTAGTTTTTATCTTTTATTCATATTCTAACGGTAATAAGTTGTCACTTATGTAAAGCGTAGCAGGATTGGAGTAAATTGCAGAAAAGACTAATTCACGCTCTCAGAATTGTAAACTGATCTAACCTGCATTTCTGCATAATGTTCAACAAAAGATTGAAGTAATTTAAATTTTACATTAAAAAACGCATCCCGAATGTAGAATACCAAATGTCATTTGAAGACAGACAGCCATTTGATGAGGTTCCTCAAAAAAACATGAGCCTCGTAAAAAATCTCATAAAATAAAAATCTGCATAAAATATGTTACCTGTGTACAAAGCGGCGTAACAATGAGCTTAATTTTTTAATTTCTTTAGGTGACTTCATCCTTCAAGATATAAAATGCTAATGTCCCCACACTTGTTTCACAGAAGGTTGGTGAGGAGGTGCCTACAAAATCTATTTTATGAAAGCTGAGGCAATGAAAATGTCAAAACCTGCCCGTTTTTACGGCTCACTCAATGAATCGCAAGTTGATTCACGAGACAACTTAACGATGTTTTGGCTTGCGCTCTAATTGTATAAAAATATATTCTAATTGCGTCTTGTTCATATTTTATGGATTTATAAACATTTTCAATTATTTAACACTTTTAATGAAGTGGTATAAAGTCAAAGGATAGGGTTGTTTCAATAGATCATCTATGATTCTATGGGGCTTCAGTACCATTAAAGGATGAGCGTTGACATATTGACAACGTTGACATTCAAAAAGAGTCAATGGTTCATGATTCTTCGATTGTTTATCCAACGGCTGTAAAATTACTATACTGTTTATTGTAAATATTAATTGTGACCGAAGTTATGTATTGTAAATTCGCAATTCGCAAACCAGTTGGAAGTTGGATTATGAATGTAGTAAAATATTATGTCCAAAAATCCACCTGATCTAGATATTTTTTTATGGGATGGTTCGGTTCAAGCCAAGAGAATGTTTAGTGTCCTTAGAGTTTTTATGGAGGTGCCTCTGCTCTACTCCAATCAACAATGAAAATGAAATGGTTTATTTGATGAATGATTCCGAGTATGACGAATGATGACATAATTATTGCGAGCGTTTCACATAAACATAGTAATTGGTTAAGGTTTTATTGCGTCATGGCATAAACTGCCAATGCAAAGCCACTGCGGTACACTCTTTTGTTTATTGGAAGGGGTTGGCGGTTGAAAGGTAGTAAAGCATTCAGATTAATTTGCAATTAACATAAATTTTCCGTTTTTCTTAGATGAAATCCAAGACATAAAGTTTCTCTGTCTGAATGGCACGGTGTTCGACCAAGAGACCAGGGTCTGTGAGAGAGTGGATGAAGTAGATTGTACCAAAGCGGAGCAATTCTTCGACCTAAACCTTGACCTATATGTGCCCCACGCAACCACACCAAAACCAGAAGATGCTGCGGCGGATCTTGAGGAGGAAGATGATATCATTCGTCCCGTCAAGGCAACTTCAGCTAAACCAAAAGCTCCTCCGAGTACGACGACTACTACTACTAGAGCTACTACGACTACAACTACACCCACTCCTTCGCCCAGAACTAGACCTCCAACTACTCCAAGGTCACGCTCTCCACCGGTGATATCCAGCTCTTCTTCGAGTAGTCAGCAAGGAGAAGAAGAGGATGAGGAGGAAGATGGCGAAAATGGGAATAATGCGTATACTTCGTTTAATTACTTTTTGAAGACGCCACACTCGCATGTAGCTTCCGGTTACAACTCCCAAAGCAGACAGAGTTATCTTATAAACAATCCGCATCCAGGGAGCGGGAGATCGAGTTCAGGGTCTAATGGGAAATCTAGTGGGAGTAGCTCTAATTCAGCAACTGCTGCAACATCAAGTACCGGTCGGAAAGTTCCGTCAGGATCGGGTCATAAAACCATAGTTTATACCAGTTCCTCCACATCATCTTCTTCAACTCAAAGGCCTAAAACAGTGGTGGTTGTGAAGGCCACGTTGCCTCCATCAAAATCTATTTTGAAGCCGAAGACCCTTGCCACTCCAATAAGGACTACGACAACTACCTCTACGACTCCACTCCCTTCACCAAAGTATGAGCTGGATGATACCTATGACGAATATTACGATGAGTATGATGAACAGCCTCCAGCTCCAGCGTCGTCATCTTCTAAACAATCTTCCTTCCAGCCTACTTATCCTGTGAATAAACCAGCTTTAACTTCCTCATCCAGTGCGTACGACTTTAGAGATGGTAGGTCCACCAAGGGCATCGCAAACGCCGGCCAGACGATTGTCAGCTCCACCACGGGTAAGTCAGCTATTCCCTCGAGCAAAGTATCCGTCTTGCAGACTAGCACCGCCGCCAAGGCAGCAATCAAACCTGTCGCCACTCCAATCAAAATATCAAACGAATTCCTGGAGACAAACTCCACCGAAGAGCCAATGTACTACGAAGACGATTACGAAGAAGATGACGCAATCTTGCAACAGAAGCAACAAGAGCACTACAGAAATCACTACCCTTCAACTTCCGCGTCATCCTCTTCTTCTGGCAGGGGATTCTCTACATTCGTCCCATCCACTTCTCCATCTTCCTCCAACTCCAAAACAAAGTCAACCTCTTCCAATTCCTTCCCTGTTTCTAATCCATCTTCCTCCAGATCTAGAACTCAACCTACATCCTTAAATAATCAAAATACCCCAAACGCCAACAACGACAAGTCTAGCTCGCAGGAAACGGAAAGTCTAGATTATTACGATGATGACACCGCTGGAAGCGTAGCTCACGCTCATGACCACCACTTTACTCACGTAGACGTGCCAAGAATCCCTTATGCCAAGCCTAACGTGCCAAGGGTTTTGGTGACCAATGGAAAGCCCTTCCTCCCTCGCTTGAGGAGACAGTCACATCACCACCTGTACTACTCTTCCAACCCCCAATCCAAAACTTCCCCCGTAAAACGCCAACATGAAATGCAAAACCAAGAGGCTCAACCCTCCTCCCAAAATCCACATTTCCTGTTACCATCTTCATCTCCTCCTTCCAGGAGCTCTTTTCGTAAATCCTTGACTGACTTCTTCCGTCAGAACAACGAACAACAAAGCCAACTTCAGCATACTCATACCCCTCCCTCTCAACATCTTCAACAGAATAACCTCCATCATCCTAACAATCACGGCAAACTTGACCACGTTGCCGCAGCCTCCCAGCTCAGACAAGAGGCCAGAGCTAAGGCCAGGCAATGGCAAATAGATCAATATAGATGATTACATTAGAATTTCTAGCGCGCGAAATTTTAAAATTCTACAATCTTATATTTTCTCTCTTTACCTCGACTAGTATCCCCGCCACATCTTTTTTCATTCAAATTGTTTTCGTTTAGTCTAGAGTCTAGTTAAGTATTGATTGAAACTAAAGTTAGTAATATCGATATTATGTACCTACATACTTAATTATGGTGTAATTTACCGATCATTATCTATTGACAAGTAAATAGTTTATCATGAAAATATTGTTTTTTATTGCTCCCAAAAGAGTCCCAAGTGTGAAAACCATTTTATACATAGAGATGATGATGCAATATATTATTTACCTGAAAATAAACCTGAAACTTTAGATTTACTTATAATTATGCTATGATATGATCAAGTGATGTTTTTTATCTATGTGAAACGAAATCAAATGAATAGTTTATTAGTTGAATCTGTATTATGTATTGTGGAGCATGATAATATGGAAAGGATTAATTGATGGATTATTAATGAGAAACGAATATAAATAAAAACCTGTTCAAGTTGTATATAACCCTACAGTTTATAATCATTTTATAATCTATTTATTCAACAATTCACAGCTCAATTTACATAAAAAAAGAGTACAATATAATTCCATATTTATTAATTACTTGTACGTAATTATAATTCATGTATCAAGAAGTAAAACATTTTTGGGAATTTATGAATAGAAAAAGGTAAAACGAACATGATTAAAATTATTTTAGGTAAAATTCATGAAAGGAAGATAATTTCATAGGTCGTTTGGATTAAAACTGCTCAAATTAAATATTCAATATGGACGGGGTATTTTAATACTAGAAATTATCTCCTCAGTTCTTCTTTCGAATCCGATCCGCAGCGGTGGTTTTGTAAGTGCGTTCGTTATAATCTGCATGTTCCCTTTCGGTCTGTGAGGCCCTCCTTTTGACAATGGGATAACTCTTCCTAGAACCCAGACCTGAAGACATACTCAAAAGAATGCGAGCAGCTTCTTCTTCTCGCTGCTGTTCTATTTTTGCTTTGGCCACAATATCTTGAGGTACCTTGAGTACCAGCTTTAGCCCATCCACTTTGACCATGGTATGGTCTGAAGTGAAGATAATACTTCAGAATATTTTTTTGGCAGTTTTATTTTAAATATTTTCTCAAAAATGAATGTTACCTTCTTTTTCAACATCAGACTGGTCACTGGACCCATAGCCGGATCCAGAGTCTGAGGAGGCATCGTCCTCATCAGAAGACTCCGAGGAGGAACTCTCTTGGGCTTGTACAGCATCTAGATTTTTTCTCATAACCTCCTTCATCTGTTTCGAAAGCGTTGGAGGTTTAATCATCGGAATGTGTTCGTAAGTCTCTTTATTTACCCGGGGTGGACGACCCCTCCCACGTTTTTCCTTCTTTACGGCCAACTTCATCACATGTTTTTGGATCTTCTCTGGATTGTTCAGACGACAGAGGGGACTGGTTCTAGTATGACCGAGTAAACCACAAGCGCCACACTTCCTGCCCACTTTTGTTATCTCCCTCTTGGCTATCTCTTTCGCCTGTTTATTAGGAAAATAATCCGCTTCCAGCTCCTTCTTCCGTTTCAACTGAATCTTCTGCAGTTTGGCGTTCAAAACTGGTCTAATTTCTTGTATTTCATTTAACAAACGTTTCTCCTTGAGCTTTTCCTCCCTCTTCTGTTGACGATCTGCCTTCTGGAGAAAGTCCTTGATGAAGTCTTCACTCTTGGTAGTTCTTATCTTCAGATAAGCTGCAATCACTACAGGATCCCGAACAATCTCCGTTCTTAAGAAAGTACGCCCATTTTCCTTAAAAGTCCTTGAGATTTTCAGCTTGCGTCCTGGATGATTTATGATGTCAGCGAGAAAGTCATGCTCTTGCTTTTCCTTCTGTGCCTTGCGTTTCTTAAGCATATCTGCTTTCTTGGCGATCTCAGCGTCCTTGGCTTGTATACCTCCAAGCATAAGTTTTTGCAACTCTAGTCTCTCCAGTTCCTCTTCCTCATGGGCGAGTTCACTAGCGGTCATACCATCCCTCAAAATCTTTTCCAGGTTGTAGCCCATTTCAGTAATGTCAGCTTGGGTTGCGGCCACCTCATTCTCTTCCTCTTCATCATCGTCCTCCTCATCAGTGCTGAGGATTTCGTTGGACGATAAAACTTTATTCTGAAGCTCAAACACGCGCTGACAATCTTCCTTGTAGCGTTCCAAGTTCATCACTGAATTAGTCTGACTCTTCCAGCGGGAGTATTTTGCGAGTCCTTGAAGTCTCGCATCGTCACTTTCTCCTAGCCTCGCTTGCTCTGTAGATAAGGTCCTTACCACGTCGATCACTTCCCACCTGGATAATTTTGACACTTCCTTTTCAGGCAGGCCTGCTTTTCTTAAGATGGCTTTAGCATTCTTGGAAGACAGTTTCCTCAAATCGGCATCGGTGCCACCTACACTTTGATGACCCGACTGGTTTTTGTTTCTCTGCCGTTGTTGCATCATTTGGAGCTGCTGTTTGCGGATTTCCGGTAAGCCTCCATGACCCTGAGATCCTTTCTTGCCTACACGGACGTAGGAAAACCCCTCCCCACATCCTGTAGGATCAGCAGGTCCAGTAACTTGTAATAAACATTTTCCTTTGGTGGCGGCTATGAACGCTGAGGTGGTATTCCAGGGAGCAGATTTCAGTTCTTCCGCTAAACGAAATTGGCTCTGGTTGATTTGTTCGGTGGTTTCGCCAACAGCCGTAAAAGATTTGCTTGTAGATGGAATTGGATTGGAGACCAAATCTGATGGTGGTTGCTCTACAGCACCTTCTTGTCTCTCCGGGAGGGAAAGTAATGAATCACATCCCGCGTCCTTCAAGCGTTGCTCCGCAGCAAGGAGACTGTAGTAAGCACAACACTGTTCTGGTGTGACCATCTCCTTGAGTTCGTTTTCATCAGGGAGTACAAACCCATTTTTCATGATTACCCAAGTGGTGGAACCTAGTCTTTTAATTTCAGCGCAGTTCTTCAGCCATAGCTTCAGCGTAGATTCGAAAAGTCCTGGAAAGTTTTTGTTCAACTCGCACAATTTTATTCGAGCCGTGGAGCCTATAGAGAACTTGGAAAACTTCCTGTAGACAAAAGCCAAGAGGAGATTCTTCATGAACATTTTGGTTCGAGTGGAATTTGGCTCGGGGACTTCAATCAGGGGACATTCTTGTCCAGCGGTGAAGATGGCATCAAAGTCGCGAAGAAATAGTCCGTTTCTGTTTAGAACTAGGATAAAGTCAGTAGCTGGATTGGAGTGTTTGTAGATGGGAGACCTGTACATATTATTCTCCAACGCAGAGAGGACCTGACCCGGCTGCAGAAATCCAAGAAACGGAGAACTCGCCCCGTACACAAAAATCGTCTCCCCGTATGGATGCGGCACGCCATGGGCATATCTATCGCGGAGTGACATCCTCCTGTAATAATTTATGATCTTGGAGCACATCCCAACTTGACTAAGAAGGGGAGGGTATTCCTCCGAGTTTTCCACCAAAATCAACTCTCCATCAGTTGCTGTTAGGTCTACACTACGATCAAGGAGGACAGGATGTCCATCCTTGAGCATTTTACTCCATTCCTTGGCTTTTCGATTCTTGATGTGGTAGTATGACGTAATCCTGTGAGAATTCGGGGGACGTGGAGCTTTCGAGTGATGTGTTAACTGAGGTCTGTGAAAATGTTTGAGTTCCTCTTGGCTCAAGTAGGTTGTCATGAATGGAGCCTGCATATCCATCACTACTTTAGAATGGCGGATGAAGTTCATTGCGCAGATATTCAGCAAATCTCCATTAGTGGGGTCCTTGCCGATATAGAATTCGTCGTTGGATAAGTTATAGTTTATCTCATTAGGCTGCTTTGGCTGCGCTGGAGGAGTGGAAATATTAGAATCATCTCGTTGTTTCACCGCGAGCTCTTTAGCCTTCAATTCCTGCTCCATTTGCCATTTCCAGTGGATGAAGCCAGCTTTGCCAAGTAGTAACTTTGATTTTATGGAATGAGGCTGGACAACCTTTTTCGGAGAAAGAGTTGAAGCCTTTGTTGGACTGGTAGTGTTGGATGAAGACGAAACCACTCCTAATCTTTGTTGCAGATGGTGAACGTCTTGAGGTTCTTTGTCCTTGGGTTTCTGGAAGACAATTTGATCGTCGGTGGCATCAAAGTAGGGAATTTTGGGACGCGGATTTTGGTTCAAGAAGTGGTCCACATCCCAAATTATATCCCGCTCCCAGTTACCCTTCGCCAGGCTCTCGTTTTCAATGGAAAATAAAGGCTTAAAGTCCTTGCTACGTTCGATTCCCTCCTGGATTTCAAATGTACGATTGGTGAGTGTTGGGAGCCAACCTACCCGAGCTAGTTTTCCTTTGAAAGTAGAAGAGTTCAGGTCTGACAGGACATTACGTGGTGTCCAAACAACGTCCTTTTCCCATTCCATTTGGGAAACGAGACTGAAATCTTCTCTAGATGCAGCGTTACTTTGGTTAAGAAACTCTAAGTCTCTAGGATCTAGTGTTGGTTCCTTGGTCATTTCTCGAATTAGTGAATCCACAGCTGAAATAACCTCCGCTTCTGCAATCCGTTTTTTGAGTAGTTCAACTTCACTGTTTCCCAATTTCGCCGCGGTAAAGATATCAGGTGTTCTGGTATCTTCTTCCGCCGGATATTTTTCTAAAAATTGGTCGGCTTCACTTTCTAACAATTCAGTAGAAGCTTTTGTATCTATTTAAAATCAAAATAGAAATAGACCATGATACTGTTTCCATAAATTTGACCTCTAGGTTTTTTTTTACTTATTTACCCACCTTCAACTAATATGGACTGTACAGCAGACTCGAGTTCCAAGCCAGGAATATACCTCGCCCCAACCTCATAATGTACGCCATCTACTTGGTCTGTATTCTCCCCATAAATATCAATATCACCTGGACCTACTTGTACTTCTTCGTCATTACTTAAGACATTTTCCCTAGCCTGATCCAAAACTTGGACGTAATCAAAGTAGCCTTTGGTCGGGACATTGAGCATGTCGTAGAATAACTTTGCCGGTCCATTTCTCCAAACGCTGGGGTCTTCAGGAAGGACATTATCTTCATAAGGCTCATCGCCGTCTTCGCCCATTACTTGGTACATTTTGACTGATTATGATTTACTGATATTGTCTAAAATAAAAAAATATATATTGCAAAGTTAATAAATATACTCGAACTAAAAATTAATCAAGTAATTCCAAGAAGCAAGCCCATAAGACCTCTTACCTATTCACATTCTCCACGGCGGAATTTCGTCCCTCAGTAACAACTCCAGCAAGAAGATATTTATGTCACACTCGTACCATATTGCACTTTAAATAACTATCGCAAAATCTGCAATTTTAAAACTGAAAAAAAGCTTCAGTAAACTGTTTCATGTAGATTCAGATTCTAAGCTTAGACTAACTAGACTAGACTTGAAGACTATATAATTAAAAACAACTTCACCGTACTACTGTCCAATCCATATGGATTTTGATTTTAACGAAATCCGTCGTAAAAAAGTCGAAAGCCGTAAAACTACAGCTTAATTTCAGAGAGATCGTAAAATCTTGGCTAAAAGCACCATGCACGGTAAAAGTAGCTGGCCTCGTAAAATAAAATTCAAAGAAAATGAACAATAGCACATTCTTTTCAGCGAATTGGCAATTGGCTTCCGATTCCACTCGAATGCAATTGATGACTTTTGACTGACTGAATACGCGATTGACATTGTACTGGGGCTTGCATGCTTGCAGTACTCCAAGCATGAGGATTTTGTTATAAATTGTCGCTTTAATCTCACAAAATTCAATGTCTAAATAAATACCCTAAATGTTAATATTTTGCTGAATGCGACTAAATATGATTTGATTATTCTGCCTAAACAAAAGCCAACTAACCTTCTATATTTTGGTGCACCTGTAGCTCTACTGTAATATAATCTGAATTTTCATTGATTTGCATAATGAAATTGCGCATTGTTACACAAAGTTGGCCCGAAATTCTTGAAATGCCTAGAGAACGCAAAGCAAAGCATCTTTTCCCTGGAAGATGAAGCCGAAGCCGATGAAGGCCTAATACAAAACTACGAATACAAAATGTTCCTATTTTTCGTGTTCATTTTTCCTTCGCTCTTCTTCGAAGAAACACTAGTTAGAAACTCAAATCAAATCTACAACAAGAACCGTTTTGGTTTAACTATTAAGAGATATGTAGCACAATACCCCAAACAAGCCGAGGGAAAACGTACAATGTAATTGCAAATATCCTTTACTCTATTCCTCTCTTTTCATCAAAGCGATTCATCAGTCATCTATGTAATACAAAAACAAATATTGAGTGAATATCTTTTTCCTCTGCTATGCTATACTACTACATACAGCAACACCGTTGTTATTGCCTAATTTTGTGTAGCTTGTTCACAGAAAAGTCAAGAACAAACCCAAAACGAATACCCGATGAGTTGGCTAAATGAGAGCAATGAAACGGAATGAAATGCCGAGTGAGAGCTGTTCCCTGCATTGAAAATATTTAGAATTTTTTGGAGATCTCCAGTCCAGTTCATAGCCAAAGAGTGAATAATAATCATCCTCTCTCATATTTTTTCTAGTATATTGTTAAATCCTTGTCTTCATAATTAATACGCACATTTAAGTTGGTCTGTGTAGCTTTGTATTTGGACTTTCTGGATTTGCTGTTGCTCTGACTGGGCTAGTCTTTGCGGTGTTTCTGGAATGTAAATAGTTACTGTGAATAATGCAGCCAATTAGTGTATGGATGAAAGTATGAGGAAATAATTATCTCTACGCAAACACTTGGTAGCAGAGCAAGTATGAAGCAAGGCATTAGCAAAGAGTTAATAGAACTTTAAGTGTTTTCCTCTCTGTGTATTTCATTTAAAAAGTGAGTCCATTCAAGTTGGCGATGTGTTCATAGTGTGTTGACGTGTCTAAATATCTACGCTCCTTGCTGTCAAACTAAAACAGGAAATAAATCACTCTACGGATTTTCAATATTTTTTAAAACTGAATTCACAACCTTTGCCATCTAAGGGCAAGTAAATAATTAAAGTATGGAGGAATTCGAAAGCGGAATGGTTCCAGAAGATAAATTCACATTTAATGTAGTTCCAACCGTAAGAAGAAAAAGCAATGTGAAGAAAAAAGTAAAAGTGGATGGTTATAGTAGTAATGATTATCTAAGCTTCCCCAGTAGTTTTAAAATTAGCAACGGTTTCGGAATGATAGTCACATTTGCATTAATATTCCAATTGGTTTTATCGACGCACACCGCCTTCGCACAATATCAACAACAGCAACAACCTGGTCAGACAGAGGAGGCTTGGAACACTGCCGACTATTATAAAAGAGAGCATTCCTTGTCTAAACCTTATCAAGGTAAGCATAAGGGGTACTATCCCCGGCGATTCGTTTCCTTCACTTTGTGCTCGTAAAGTTAAGTTATAAGTTGTTATTGTTTGCGTAGTAGAAAGTATTTACAAATATTGATTAATTCTGGAGTTGGAGTGGGTGGAACGGTGGAAGTGGGACACACCTTTTAAGAGTATTGAACAATTTTGTATTTGGGTTAATGAAAAGTGGCGTGACGCTGACCCGATAAGTAAGACTCGTGAAGATGGAATTTTACATTTTTTAAACTTTTTTACATTTTGAGCAGGTGCTGGATGGCAGATTCCAAATTGGGACTTTCAAGGGAGTACCATCGTCACGAATCAATATATTAGGCTAACACCAGACTTGAGGTCGCAGCAGGGTTCCTTATGGAATTCTCAAGTATGTCAAAAGTCAAAGTTTAGGATGATATTGTCACAAATTCAATCCTTTGACGTAATCGTGTATTTTTTTTATATTTTTAGCCGGTGAGAATGCACAACTGGGAAGTCCAGCTTCAGGTGAAAGTGTTCGGAAAAGGAAAAGACTTATTCGGTGATGGTATGGTGTTCTGGTATGCCCGTGATAGGATGATCCCTGGACCTGTCTTTGGTTCCAAAGATTATTTCATGGGATTGGCAATCGTGATTGATACGTATAGCAATCACAATGGGCCCCATAATCATCAACATCCCTACGTATCTGCTATGGTTAGTTCAACCAAAAAAAATGAAATAATCGTAAAAGGTGAAAAAGATACTATTAAATAATATTTTTTTAATGTTTAAATCAGATCAACAATGGTACCTTGCACTACGACCACGATCGCGACGGTACCCATACGCAATTGGCGGGCTGTGAAGCGAAATTGAGAAACTCTGAGCATGACTCGTGGATGGCGATCCGTTACGAGAATGAAGTCCTCACAGTTTCCACCGACTTCCAAGGAAAGAATGCGTGGGCTCCTTGTCTCAGAGTTGAAGGGGTCAAATTGCCCACTGGGTATTACTTTGGTTTGACCGCCGCTACAGGAGATCTGTAAGGAAATTCAGAAGCAATAAGGGAATAACCATTTGGATTTCTACGTTTATTGGTTTTTAAATGTTTTTATTTCTTTAAATAGTTCGGATAACCACGATGTAATCTCAGTCAAAACATACGAGCTTGAAACAGGAGGTGTTCGAAGTGAAGATGACCGCTCAAGAGACACTATCCTTCCTTCAGCCGAGACGTACGAAGCGCCTAGGGAGCACGTAGACGACGTCAAACCTGGCTGGTCTGGCATCAAAATCTTTTTCATCACTCTTTTCAGCATTCTGGCTCTTATTGCAATTGGCGTTATTGGGATATTGGTGTACCAGAATCATCAGCAAAACTCAAGGAAACGATTTTATTAGACTTGTTCATTTGAAGCCTCGCAAAGTCCTAATAATGTACTTTCGGATTAGTTAAACATCTAACCTAAATCCTTGCAGTTTTAATCAGTCTTCTTACAATAAGAACCTTTTAAGCTATTAACTTTCCTCCCTGGAGCACCAGACTGCTTTTAGAAAAAATACCATTCTAAATTATGTTTTATAATAGTTAATCAAGGCTCACAAGACGATAATAAGTTTAATATTTACTATTCCCTTTTGCTTACTATGACCAGTAAAACCGGAGAATTTATTTTTAGAATTTGATACAGTAAAACTAGTAAAAGCTTTGTCCGGTCATTTACCCCAACTGACGCTAACTTGATACATTGGGAATTACTTTGCCCTGCAAAACATTCTAACCTCCCCTTGTTTAACTAGCATATTCAGCAAGAGTACATTTAGGTAATTAAAATAATAAACTTATACAGATTCGTATTTTCGTACAGTAAAATATAGTTGCAGTTGTACAATAAAGCATGTAATTCTACCTGTATAATCTTCAGTATCGTGGGATTGTTTAGTATTGGTCTTAACTTTAATTACAACAAATATCTATGCATTGATGACAAAAAGTAATATCAAGATTTCCATTATTCTCCTTTAATCCTAACCGTAACTTTAGCTCTCTCCTATGTGAATCGTTATCTTCCCTGAAACTCAAAACTTTTGTAACATCTGTTTAGAAAAAAGTCATTTACGCTACTGGAAACACTGGAATACGTATTAATTTTTAGTAAAGGAATTTGCCTTACCGACTGGTCTAACAATAAAAACTCCGGTTATTTAGATTTTACATAATTGTGTCTTTAAATAACGATTTTAGTTTGATTTTGAGTTGCGGATATGGTTGTGTTGTGATCCAGCTTAAATTATAAAATGTAACTAGCTTTTCAAGTGAAAATAGGAATTGGTTTAGTAAAAAAAATACAAAATATGTTATGCTAATTGAATCGGTTGAAACTTTGAAACAGAATCAGGTACGTAAGCTTAAGTCATTTTTATCATGATCTTTTACAATATTTTAGTCCTAGTTTTTATGTTAAATGAATAGTAGCACAAATAATTATTTTTAAAACTGTATGCTATGATGTGATCATTTACTAGAGTATATTGCAATAATAATTTGAGAATTAATTGTTGGACGCGACAAAGTGGAAAGATGGGCTAGTTGTACTTTATGGGGAATTATGAGAACGTTATTGTGCATCACCATCGCATGCAGGCTATTTATGCTTGAAGTGTTTCATGTTGCATTATCCTGTCAAATAATATGTTCGGAAACTTTACAAAAAATGGTCAATCACGCAATTTTGTTCAAAGAAGCATTTATAGGATGCAGATGCTTATCACCTTACAAGTTGCATGATGCAACCATTGTTATTAGTTGTAGTGGTTAGCTAGGAAACAATACCAACTTCGGTCTGTCCTAACAAAATTCATTTCAATACGGTAATTTAAGGACAGACGCTTTGATTCACGCTATTTAGTATTTGCAGCGGTCACTCGGTTTGTAAATTCCTGGAATAAAGTCCATCACGCAAGTGTTTAATTTGAATCACAGGATCAGAATGGTAATGCAATTTATTAACATGATCTTTTCCATAATTGTCTCATTTGTTGGAGTTCTACCGTCGATGAAGAACCTAGAGTATTCAGCGTTATTAAATTTTTATTTAATG
>JAANSQ010001138.1:0-16622 GCA_036850885.1 Lepidocyrtinus dapeste
ATTAACGCATTTTTGGTCGCACAGATTTGAATTTAAATTTAAAAAATGTGTGCACCCAAAAAAAAGTTTTCAAATGTTCGTATGCTTTCATCATTTGACAAAGTTACAAACATATACATACATCATGCCTAAACCATTATATAAAAGAGCATCCCAATAACCGTAAATTTACTGGTTTATTTAATAGAATTGGGTTTCCTTAGCAAACTCATCAAATAGATCAAATATTTTACTCTATCATAATTCACTTTGAAAAAAGTAAAAAGTTTCGCACAGAGATCAGCCTTGCATTGTAAAGTTATTTTAAGACAGGAAAACAATAATTTGTATAATTTCCGAGATATTATTGTGACCAATTTTCAATAAAGTTTAAACTATACTGGATTCCTGTATTCTTAATATTAATTACTGCATCAAAATGGCTCTTGTTCTCATTTTTAGCACACGTCCATTTCGTTAGTTTCCAACCATCATTAGTAAACGCTTGTCAAAGAGAGAAAACTTAATAACAATGGAAAAAATATCAAATGCTCTGTTGCTTAAGACAAGACATTCATTGATCCTACGCTCTTCTCATGTTAACAATAAGACATATTCGAAATAAATTGCCTCTTTCTTCGAGGCATTTTTTATAAGACTTATGGAAAAAACACTCTTTTGTTTCCTTCTGTAGCAGATACTTTATACCTAACAATACGTAGAAAATTTATCTTTCTTTTAATCGTGTTTGATTTAGCAAAAGCTATAAAATTGCAGCACTGGGTTCTTATTACACGAGGAAAGTTTGCAGTGAAAGGTTGTCTCTAGAGCATCCATAAATCATTAACTACTACACTGAAGGTAAAAAACTCTTTTCATGAAATCGCTCTCAGTCTTATAATGTTTTTTTTTTCTCTTTTTTTGTCCGATTTTTGAAAAGAGGACCAGTCCAAATCTCGTTTTTCTCAAGAGGCGTTTTCTTAAAAAACTCAACTAGCCAAACAAATTCTTGTTTTTCCTGTGATGCTCTGCGATTTGCACCTGCCTTTATTATGTAATATTAGTGTAATCCCTGCACTGGTCAGTCCATCTTTGTCTTTTATTAAAGCAGCTCAGATAAAAAAACAACTACTTAATACGGGTTCAAACGATTTCCTCAGTCACGCTAACAATTTATTGAGTAAAAATGGCTCATTGTAACAAAGACCAAGGCATCATGCAACGTGTCTTGTCAGACATTTTTACACTGACAGTAATAAACACCTTTTTATGTCTTGCAGTATTATTAAATCACGTCTAAATGCATTCTTTCATTTTCAACCCATCTTTTAAATTCAAAAAAGTAAAGATGATGGAAACAAAGTTTTTTTTGAAAGAATGGATTTAACATGCACCCATCCGACAAAAACTATGACAGTGGTATATCATTAATAAGCTTTGATGTACACACGTCTCGCAAAATCTGACTTAAATAAGAACCAAAAGAAGAAAAATCCTCTAAAAATATTCTTTTTCTACGCCCATATCCAACATCCGTCCGCCCTACGAAATTGGCACTCATTTGTCTCATTGTACTATATTCTTTGGTTTTCATCAGAATTTTTTTTTGAAAAGCCATGTCAGACTAAGGAGTATGATCGTTATCTAAACTCGTGGCTTCATGTTTTTTACAATTCTAAAGTATTGTAAAAGCACGTGTTTTATATGCAAGAGAGACATTGAGAATTGAGATGATATAGCATAAAACTTATTTTACGTATTTTCTCATTATTATTCTCAAATATGCTCATCATCAGCCATAAACCACACAAAGGAAACGATAAACCCCTGTATTGAATACATTTTCTAATTCAATTTACGCTTGTGATTTTATAACGTTAAGAGCAAATTGAAATGTCTAGAAAAACGATTTAAAATCTAAGGAGTAATTACTTCCTGTGCCAAGCTAGTAATTTCATGGTGAAATGCGTCAAAAATATGGAAATCTGTTTCAGACTTCAGGTAAAACACCAACATGAAATGTATTTTTTTGGCTGATTCATATGATAAATGAGGTTCTTCATAGTAATTAGTAGTCATTTGGAGGAAAGGTTTAACTTCCATACCAATATCAAAGTCAGAACCAAAAGTATGTATTTTTACAGCCCTTCTCTAGAATTTCTATTTTGCAAAATCTTCTTAGAGGTGAAGTCAGTATTTGCTATTTTTTGCTCTTGAGTTCTTAGCAATTTTTTCCGAGGATTTGTACCCTGCAGATATTTTCTAATCCTATTCAATGCAAATGAGCATCAACATCATGAATCCCGAGTGAATTCAAGATTAGGAATAAAATCTATTTTTAACATTTGGGGAGGTAAAAAGTAACCAGAGTTAGGTTTTTATTGTGCCTCTTCATGATTCAATTTTAATATCAGGTATGACCTTTTGTCTGCTAGTTTATCTTGTAAGAAGAATTACAATGCATACTATAAAAGCCATAAAACATGTGCATTGTTACTACCTCCTAGTTTTTTCAAGATGCTTCTGTGATTAGTCACTGGTAAAGAAGTGAATGAGCAATTTTTCAAGTTTAACTTCCATATATACTAAGCTTTAAACAGACGTTGGCATTTTAGAAGTAGCCATGATTTTGTACATTTTAACCCTAGCTGCATTTTTCATTGATGGATAATGAATTGATTGAAATCAGTCGAGTTTATTTTTTTTGCATTTTAATAGAAAATGATTGATTTCTATTTAAGATTATATTACAACCACTCGTGTAGGGGTAGATTGCGCCAAATGCACAAACAACGTCAGATCTGAAGTGGGTATATTACATTGTGCACAAGTACGACAATTAGGGATGCTTTAATCCAAAGTTTGCCAATTGGCAGATGATCAGTTGGTAGTTGCATTTTAAGTAGCTTTTTATTGAATAATTTTTGAATAAATTATTACTTTATGTCATTACCATCATCTCCAAAATACAGATATCTTCTGCCTCGTTTCACTGAGTGTGTTTAAATCAATTGATAATATGATTGAAAGAGCATTTTCTGTAAAAGTCAATCAAATCAGTAAACAATGCTGCCAAATGTATCAATTGAAAACAAAAAGTTTTCTCCCCATCCGTATTAAAGGGTTGAAATGTAAGTTTAACCACGTGAGCAATGACGGGCATGACAGATCTGAAACTTTTTTTTACCCTATCAACTTGTTTCAAAATCGAATTCAATCAATTGATATTTTCAAATTCACAAGTTCACAAGTAATCCATCTTTTCAAACAATGACATTTCATAAGCCAAAGTTTTGCGAGTAGTTCAAAGGTAGACAAAGTCATTATCATAATCATCATCCTGGTTATCTTTAAGGTAAAGCGATTGCATTGGATTTACCACCAAGTTTTGATGAGAATATTTTTGCGTTTTAAAATTAAAAGGTTTCGGTAAACTTTTAATTTTCTAATCAATCATCGTTTTCCAATTCCACATATCCCTAAATCCATCAATAGGAAGATCATTTGAGAATTTAAAATGTCAATTTCTTCACCCTTTCCTTTCCATATCTAATCACTTCAATAATTCTAATTCTTGGGAGTGTAAACGATCAAAAGATTTTTTGTAAAAAAATATTTTAAATTTGATTATGGCCAGTTCAAGCAATGACCAATATGAAAAGTTCGTTTCTAAATGTGAATTCTGTTTTTTACTAATGCAACGGAGACTTTGAGGAAGGATACCGAAAAAACGTACATTATTGACAAAGAAAAAGGATTATAAATGGCCGTCGGCTGATTTTGACTGATGATGTGTGTTCTCTTCTCTTTAAGGATATTTGGAATACGTTTCTCCTTGTGTAGATATTATTATTAATGTTGTTTACGATGTTGGATTTGACCGTTCCATTTGTACCGTACCTTTGAGATTTGAGAAAAGAGCCACACCACTCTTTAGACTTTTGGGCGAATGACTTGTAAAAAAAGGAAAGTACGGTAAAAAAAAACTAATGACAAGAATGGTAAAGTAGAAGGAAAAAAAAGAGTTAAAAATAAGCACTTTTTGTCTCTCCAAGGCATATCCCACTGAATCAGGATACAAGCATCAACATCAAAATATACATTTTTGTTTTGCTTGTAAGCCATACAAGAACTGTCGGGAAAAAATGAAAAATGAGTTTAGAAGCGTCAAATTCTTTTTTATTGATTAGTTTCATTTCCCTATGGGCTCCAACACACAAAAACATTCTTCAAGGGACTTTTCGATACTTGTTTTAAAGCTTAGGTTTATACAGGCCACTTTTTATTCCTTTCTTGTCACTCAAGTCATATTGGGAAATGAAGTGAGACCTTTCGCAGTCGCACCTTTTACCGTCTTTTAGCACACTATATTTTTGCTATTTTCATAACCCTTTTGTATTGCCTATTTTTCTCCTTATTACGGAGTTTTCTTTTCGAATGCACATGGTTTCGCAAATTTTAAATTCAATGGGCGTATCAGTATTTCGAAATGAATAATGTTTAATTTACATTTGGGTGTGGCTTTCTCAATCTGTAATGGTGAGTACTTCTTAAGAATTTTTATTTCAATATGGTTCTAAGTATCTTATGACTAGCTTACTATTGATTAAAGTTAAAGAGTTAATATTTTAAGCAAAATTCAAAAATGTTTCATCTTACAATCGACTCATTTACACGATATCAATTACACTTTTTTTTGCAAGTTAGACTTTGATGAATTATTGTAGTTTACAGTGAGGAACCTTTTTATTTGAGTTTTCACCCTTTGAGATCATCAAGCCGGTGGTGTGTGTGTTGTAAGAAGGTCAGAGTCATCATGATCTCTGTGATTTCTCTTGTTGATACTTAAAAATGCGTGACCTGATGCCCAAAAGGGTGTCTTTTTTAGGGACCCTATTTACGCATCAGTTAGTTTAAAGCACAGGTAGATCGTTTTCTCTCTTAAGCTTTAAGCATTAAGGCTTCACACCGCACACACAGTCAAAAGGAGGTTTTGCTGGTTAGGTGGATTGTAAGTTGTAATGAAAACCGGGACACACGAAAAACTAAAGACATTGGCCTTGCTTGGGCTCCTTTACCTATTTTCTCTTCGGTTGACTGATGATGACATACATAGGGATAATATGCTTTCACAAAGGTCGGCAAAAGGAAAACTTGTAGAGCTTTATGGACCATGTCTGTCTTGTCGTCGGGCTTTAATTTTTTTTATGAAAATGGCTCCTTTCAGGAATGGAAAATGTATGAAAAAATCCATTTTTACAAAAAGTATGATTTCCCGTCGAACCTTAAGTTTGGGAAACAACTTCCTTTTGTAATTGATCCTTCCGTAACATTATCTACATTTAAAGAATTTCAAAGAATTTCAAAGAATTGTTGGACTCAAAATTACAGCTACAGGTTTGATTTGTGTAACGAATGGGTTGGTCTTCAGGTAAAAATATAAATGTTTAATTTAAAAAAGGATTTTTCTCACGAGGACAACATTCTGTCCTCTTTGGTTGACCATTTGATTGATTTTTTTTACAAATGTTCAGTGACATCCTACAGGAATATATGAATTTTTTTAGACGATTTCCTCCATTTTAATAAAAATTCTCTCAAATAATTAATCATATCAAAGAGGTTCTCTTAGACGCGATAGTTCACACCAATATCAAATTGTATTTTCCTGTTTTCCGAAAAAAAACATTTCAAAGGATTATCATAAAAATTGTAAAAATGTAATCCATTTGTATTAAATCCATTAAAATTATATGTGAATGATTCAGGCAAAAGCTTTGAGTAAAAAAACGATTTATACGAAAAATCCATCAGCCAAATGATATGCATTATTGCCATTGGAACCAAAGGGTTAAATTTTTATAAAAGTATTGAATAATCAGTAAAAATAGCTAAACTACTTTAGGGACGATGACGGTGATTTCGGTGAGATCAGCATTACATTGCAACTATTTTTCCCATAAACCTCCTCCATGTGCTGTGTATATGGTTTATTGGTATTATTAGTTAACATAGGATCCTCTTTTTCCCCTAAATAGTTTTTTTCAATCAACTCGAATGAATATATAGGAAAGGGTTGAGAAAAGGGTTAAGTTTAGGTATGCGAAAGGGGAACTTGTAGGAAAAGGGCTAAATCTGAATTGTTCGAGGACGATGAACGGTACTGCGCCGGGACATCTGTAAAATGTAAAAAGCAACAAAAAATCCCGCACATAAAAAATGGTAAAAAGCTGCTGCAGAATGTATTTATTTTTATTTTCCATCTAACATTTCATGCTTCATACCTTACACGTTTCATTTTCATTACTTCTTGAAATTCAACTCTGTTCATAAATCATAAAAAACGACAGCATCTAAGCAAACATATACAGCGCGAAATATAAATTAAGCTCGTTTTTTAAAAACCATTCATAGAATTATTTGTTTCCAAGTTTTGATATATTCTTGTAATGACCTAAAAAACTTGAATACTCCGGATAAGTGGACATTCACATCATTTTTTTTCTGGAAAGTTACATTTATCCGTGTACTCTATTGATTTTTTTATCCGAAAGTCCGAACTGAACTGATAATCAGCATTACAATGAGAAGCCGATTTTTAACCCTTTCCTTCATTTCTACCTCAATGCTTTCTAAGTAGATTTTTTCGGAAATGCATTGAATTCACTGGTCTGTACTTTTTTCACAAAAAATCTCAAAGAAAACAATCTCTCTAAGGCTCTCTCTCGATTGATTCATTACAGGATTGGGTGTTGTATGGACAATTTGAGCAAAAAATCAAACATACATTACATATAAGTACAGTATCAATAAATAGGTCATGTAAGAATTTTAGTTTTCTATGCTACCTACTTTCTTTCAGAACCGTGAGAAAGCATTTGGTCAAGGAGTTTATCACTAAAAAAATTACTTGTCGGCCATTATCCAAATCGTTATTGTCTTTAGTGCACATAAAATCCAATCTCAATAAGTTTTTCACTAACCTATGGTTCTTCTGGTAGCTTTCATTTTGGTTTGATGGGAAGGAGTGAAATATAAAAGCTTTTTATTATAGTCTAATTTTTTATCCTCCTAATAAAACGCGCCGTTGAGTCGCATTTCCTGGTCAGTAACTTTAGTACAATCGACGATGCGTCCTCAATAGAAAGTTCAGAGAGTGTACCATACCTGAAAGGTGATAGGGGTCTCTGTAGACAATCGCAATGACATTGGTGATGGCACTGTATTTACAATGAACTTTTTCACTGTGTTAGAATTCATCTTTTAATAACTGAGAGATTTTCTCAATCGTAAAATCTTTACAGATTTATTTTTTTTTGCACCTGAAGATCTTATTCTAACTGTTCTTTTCATGTTAATTCCCAGCCTTATGCATAACCTAAGAGGAAAGGAAAATTATGACTCTAAATTTAAAAAAGCAAAATACTTACAGTGCTTGGTTTTCTCCGAGTAATCTTTAGTTTATCTTGTACGATCCCTAGTTACCTTTTCATATTATCATAATCAACAAAAAAAATTTAAAATGCTCGGTGCTTGCACACTTGCGGGGTAATGACTGTTAGTCCGAGGTATGCAAACTTTTCATTAAATAGCCATTCCTTTAGCAGCGTTCAGTGTTCAGGCTTGAATTTAAAAATATACTTGAATTTGTTGAATTTGCTTAGAGCACAATAAGATGTTCAGATATGATTCTTATTTAAACTCTTCATTTTTTCTCATCTTTTTCACCATCTCTGTAAGATACTTGGCTCTTGTTTGTCCCTTTTAGATGTACACAAGTGTGTCGTAGTTAAAAGCGATTTATTTACTTACTCATTAACGTCTCTTTTCCACTCAAAAGTTTTTCTGTACAAACTTCAATGCCATCAACATCTTAAAATCCATTTGAGAATCCCTCGTGTAATCTGAACTTGTAAAATCTACGTTTTCATTATCCATTGTTGCCTATTTTCACATTTTTTCTATTCTTTGGTACACAAGTCAAAAGATTGATCTCTGATAGGGAACAAGACATGAATGCTAAAAAAAATTACTATTTCACAAAGTAATAAATGTTATTTTTCGCATTTACATACCATATTCTACATCACATCTCTCCCATCAAAGCTCGTCTCGGATAGTGAACTAGGATGATGAGGGCTAATGATTTTTATGAGGAAAGAACAGTTACGAAGGAGCTATTTTTAAAAGTCTTGGGGGTGTGTTTACGACGCTGTTTTTAGCCATTTTTATATTTCCTCACTCAATTATCATAAAACAGTACCTGAGAGTTGGCTGCGTTTGTGCAAACCTTAACACCGTCCCCGGTCAAAGAAAGGCAGTGTTACTTTAAGTCTGATAGCATTTTTCGAGATGAAAATTGGAAAGTTTTTAAGTGGAAAATATTTTTCTCTTTTTGAAATGCAAATAAGCGATTCGTGTTGAGTCTAAATTTAGTTTAGTCTTGTTCACATATTCGGGTTAAACATTTAAGATTAGTTTTTGCAGACGAGGGCAAAATAAATGAAGAATAACAACAATAATATCTTGGCGTGTTTTTACTGCTGACCGATAATTTTTTAAGGGAAATAAAAGGTGAAAAATGTTACATGTAATCTTATCCTTTTTCAAGACTTTTACATGCACATACACACCGTTAAAATTGAGTTGGGCACTTAACACACCACAAGTTTCATGTTTTTTGGGACAAGGCATGAAACTACGAATATTACTAGAAAGGTCATAACTTTGCCACGGTTTATTTTAGCATCACTATGGAAAATCTTCATCTCTGAAAAAATATATCTGCATAAACTTTGGCTTTTGAAAATACGCCATAAACTTGTAAGAAATGATTTTAAGAGATTGAGACTTTTTCTGATTTATGTAGTGAAAGGGGTTCTTTTTACTTCATTTATGATTCCTTCTTTATGAAGTTTGCTTAATATCCATATGGTTCAAATACGTTGGTCTAAAATACGGTATAGTCTAGAGAAGCGTGGGAATCCACATGGTCCATTAAGATTCCTCTCTTGGAGTTCCATAAACTCGAGCAAATCATCCATCGGAACTCTACAAGAAAATCTCTTTTTGCCCTATAAACTCTTTCAAGTTTTCGGCTCTCTTCCCTCCAAAAATATGGAGATGGTTCATGGATCGCTGCATGCATAAACACTAATCATCATTCATACACTGGAGGATTTTCAAACAGTAAATAAAATATATTAAGTTTGCTTACACTTTCTAATTATGCAGTAGGAGTAAGATGATATTAAAGACGGAGGAGCTGCTACTTAATCTCTATTCACTGTTTTGGAGTCATTCTGGCTTTTCATGGGTTTCATAGAGTTTTCGTTTTATTATTTACGACAAATCCCAATACGCTTGATCGTTAACATATGGAATGAATTATAAGAGAAAAAAAATTCAAAAATAATTTTCAAAAACAGGCAAAAGTTTTCCCTGAAACTCAAAAACTCTAAGCTTCTCTCAAAGATGGCACTAGAATCTATAGAAAATCATGGTAAACGAGAATTTCATTTTCCAAGTTTCATCACACTCAATCCACTGAACCCTGTCTCAGTCACACGTTTTTTTGGTGAAAAAGAGAGAAAATTGAAGGAAGGATAAAATTGTAAAGACGGGTTTTCCTTGCTCATGTATACTGTCTTTTCAGTCTCGCACCCATTCAGTTTGCGTCGAAGCTTTGGGTGTAGAGCATATCAAAGCTTTAGTTTTTTTGTAGCAGACAGAAAAATGCTTCTCATGAATGTGCTTTGATTCTAGAAAAATGTTTTCTGCTTCTGGGGGAATATGCACAGTTTAGAAATACTGTTTAGAGTAAAAAGATTTCACCATAGTCAGACAGAAATCAAGTCACCCTAACCTTCTCACTCAACTCATTATTACCGGTTTGCTGTTGATTTGGGTGATTTTCATGGGCAAATTGGGGGAGAAAAAGATAAAGTTTGTGTGGATTTGTGTAAACATGTGTTTTACATGACCCGTATCCGTATATGTTTTGGGTATCTTTTACAGGGATCATTTTTCTCTTTTTTCGGTGTTTTGGGTAATTATGTGTAGAAAAAATTAGACGCGTTTAATTGGGGTAAACTTTTGAGACGAGGGAGGAAATACATGATTCAACAAGTGTTTTACAAATTAAATAATGCTAAATGAGCAAAATGCAAGAACCCATGTCTTTCAAACTTGGCAATACTTGAATTAAAGTCAAATGACACACTGTCCACCTCATTTCCAAATTCAATTGACAGCCCTTGTTTCACCTTAGAGCATGAAAGTATAGCGTCAAAACAAAAATAATCCATCTACCAAAAACGTCAACAAATCTATCTACCATAAAATTAATGAATTTCAAAGAATTTTCTAATACAATTCATATATTCATGCTTTTTAATTTTTAATACCTTCAAACCAAACGGTTGCACCAGCTCTTAATTACGCAGTATTGATTTTCCATTGAAATCCGAAACAAGCAGCGATTTGATATTTGAAGCAATGTGCGATGATTGTGAAAGGAAATCATATCATGACAGGGGGAAGAAAAAATTGAAGAACTGCTGCTGTTGTTGGGGCTTCTGATTTAGACTATAATTGTGGTGCTTCAGCGCATGTCTCCCAATGATGTAGTGAATGAGCCAAAGATATAAAAGGTTTTGATTAATTACCCGTTAATTATGGGGTTACAAAAATGAGATCTGTATTACGAAAGCTTCTAGTACATCAACCAATCGTTTTCTCCATTTTAATTTCTTTAAAAAAGAGAAAAAAATAGGAGTATTATCTATTCAGATGACCACAAAAACCATTTTAATTACCTGTACACGATCAGGGGGTTGGCTCGAAGAACATCTAGCTTGTGGACTCTTTACGATTTCAAGAAACGCTTCATTGTTTCATATCGATCGCTCCAAAAATGACGAGATTTCTTTTTTAATGAAAATGCTTTTCAAATGTGAAGAATTACACGGTAGACAATTAATGAGTGTAAGGATTGAATTAAAGATATGAAATCAAATCCCCTTTTAGTATTTTGAGATAGATGCACGGCAGGTGTGAAGACCAAATTTAGCTAGAAAAAAAAAATGGTAGACGAGATGATGATAATAATAATGAAGCAATCTTATTATCATTTGCTTCTGCTCTCCTTCAATTTTAGTTTGGAGGGAATGATTTTTTCTAGTGAAACGGCAATTCTTTAAAATATTCTCTCTTTTCAAGCGGAAAAAGGCTCCGAGCAGACTAGTATAAGGAACAGACATTTTGTCGGCACTTTTAGGTCGTTCCTCACATAATCACTAGTGTTGGAAGAATGATGAAGCAAAGCAGTAGTCGAAAATATCTGCTGGTGGTCAAGTCGGCAAACCAAAGTCATTAGCATTTGCTTCGACGAACAATATGAAAAGGATGCCGTGTTGAATTATGCAGAAGAATTTTTTTTTCCGAGATGGAAGGTGAAAATACAATAAATTTTTTGTTATGTAATAAATGAATAAACTTGAAAAGTTTTTTATTAATTTTTCCCCTCGTTGTTTAGCTCACTTGAGTTAAGTGAATGCTAATTATTTTCCAAGGAAAGGAAATAAAAGGGAGGCTTTTGGGAGGATGAAAGTGTAAAAATTCTTGATTTTTATGGCGCTTAGGTAAAGCCCTTTTTACTCTAGGAAAATACATAATTTTTCACAGACAATTTTTTCCTACTTTGCAACACCTGTACTTTTATAGATTTTTGTAAAAAATTACTTTTTGCAAAAAGTTCATTCTCTACCCGATGAAACATCGGTTTGGTAAAACCCCAAAAAATTCTTCGGGACACCAAAAAACCTTCGGGATAGGGAAGCACTGTAGATTAAATATACATTAAGTGGACTTTATCCCCACAGGTTTCGTGTAGTCTGGTGCCACATTTCAGAAAGTCCCAAAACTGTGCATTTTTGGTTTGGAAATTTACCAAGCACTATTGTCCCAAACATTTTATGTGCCATTTTTGTACATACCATTATTGTTATGATATGTATAGCGCATTTAGTTTGCATTTTTATCAGAACATAATATGTTTGGTATTATCTGCACACAAAATGCACAAGTTTTACCAAGCATTTTTTGCATCGCTTGTGCCAATGAAACAAAGACAAAGACTGCCTGTCAAGATGCATGCCCATTGAACTAAACGAACTAGTGGGAGATTCAAATTGTAAAATTGACATGAGGTAAACATTCTTCCTCTCATTCATTGCTAGTCATACAAGAGTTTCACAATTGAGAAGACAAGGAAAATGAGAAGATAATTTTATTTCAAGTTCTTTTCAGTTTAAAATTAAATTTTGTTTAGATTGTGTCAAGTCCAACACAAAATATGTTTGCAGTTGTGGAATTTGTCAATGAACCGCTATATGTAGCATTAATTCCAGAAGTTTGGATTTGTGAATCACAAAGTGAATGCAAGTGGCCACCACGTAAAAACGGAAAATCAGTTACGGATTCCTACATTAGGAGTTGCTGTCATCCAGGAGACGATTGGGAAATTCATAAAATTCGAATTTTGAAAACGCATATAGGTAAGGCAAAAAATATTTTAATATACAAAAATTGACTTTTAAGTTTTTGTTCATGTATTCTAAATTTGGATTTTTTATTTGGACAGCATCCTACAAGAGGGGCAAAGATCTCGAAAAAAAGGCGGTTGATTTTGTAAGTCTTGATACCACGGACAACGAAACGCCAAAAGCCCGTCTCAAGTCTAAAAAGAGGCCTGTGAGAAAAACTCTGTTCGAAAATCAAATAACCAAACCTTCCCATTCCCTTGGCTTAGTTAATGTATCTCCACCAGAGCAGGACAGTATCGAGGCGGACAAAAGCTCCAGTGATTCATCTCATATTCTATCAGACTACTCTCCTTTACACAGCTTTTCTGAAATCAAAGGCGAAACAAATATTGGTACTAAAGATGAATAATTAGGCTTAATGCAACAAAATTTTGCCTTAATTTTGTAACACTAGTTCACACTCAGTTCATAAATTTTTCTCTAATCTAGAAATTGAGAAACAAGTAGAACCTTCAACTTCAAATTCTCTGGACATTCCTCCCGTGACTTTAACACTCTTAAACCAAAAGGTGGATGCAATTCTTCAAAGACAAAAAGGTAGTTAAAAAATTTGTTACTTCTTACTTTTCAGTAAGAATTATAAGCAACTAAAATTGTTACGTCGTTTTCTTTAGCATTAGAACAGATGGTCTTCACTGCTTTTGCTGAGATCCGATCAGACTTAAAAGAGGTTTTAGCCAGGTCAGCTGGGTCCACAGCTAAGGAACAAGGATTACTTCTTAGTGGAATTCCATTTGAATTTCCGCTAGTTAATTCCGAAGACTTGAAAGAACTCGAAGATTGGATTCAAGATAGTGAAAACAAAAAAAGATTGGTACGTTTAGGGATTTTTGGTTCAATTTTACGAAAACTTGCTTGTTTTCTCCTTACTTGGAAGCTTAAAATTAGGAATATTGTGGGAATTTGCTACTTGTTGCAATTACACACAATTTGAAACATTGTTGCAAATTTACACAATCTTCCTAGTTTGCAAATAATTTTGTACGTATTTAATGTTTTATAACTGAATTTTAATACAGGTTCAATATTTTTCAACACTGGGTGGTGCCGGTCAATCCAAAATAGTACGAAACATTTTGCGAAGACTTCTTTCAACTGAATTAGCCAAAACGATTAACTGGGCCGGAGTGAACGGAAAGATAGGGTTCAAAAAACTCTCAAACCTTCGTAGCGTACTAATTGGTGAGTATCAATAAGAGGCATGGACAAAGAGCTAAGTAAGAAGTATCAAAATTGAAAGTACGTAATAATTGTTTTAGATTCCACGCGGGCAAACAAAGAATGGGGTGCTATATCAGAAGACAAAGTTGAAGGCATAATAAAGGTCTTCTTCCAAAATTCACGGGATTTGGATGGTGGAGCAGCAGTTCGAAAGGACATTTACAAGCAAAAGGACCACAATGGAATCGTACCGGACAAAACGAAGGAAAATTAATTTAGATATTCAGGATAAATTAAGTCAACTCAAAAAATCTTGTAAAGTTAGTGAAATAAGTCATGTAAATTTAGATAGTAATTCAGTGGTGTCAGCTAGTCTAAACGTTAATAGTAACGAGTCTACTTCAAATTTTGCTATCAGTTATATCGAAGAAACCAGTCATAAAGAACAAGCAAATGTATCAAATACAGAAGATCTAAGGACAAGTTTAGCCAAATGGGCTATAGATTATAATATTACGCACCGAGCGTTAACAGAGTTACTTAAACGTTTAAAACCTCACGTGAGCTCATTTATTCCTGAGTGTGCCAAGACTCTTTTGAAAACTCCAATTTATCTTCCGATATCATGTGTAGGAGGTGGCAAGTACTACTACTTTGGAATCAAAACAAAACTAAAACATATTTTATCCTCTTGTCTTTTAAGTAATTTCTGTTTTCCGATATTTAAAAATAAGGATCAGACAATTACATTAAGTTTAAGTACTGATGGTGTTCCCATTTGTAAAAGCAGTAACGTTAGTATGTGGCCCATTTTAGTTCGAATTGACCAGGCTCTGCATACTGCTCCATTTATGTGTGCCCTATTTTGTGGGGAAGCTAAACCTAATTCAATTTCTGATTTTATGACTCCATTTGTAAATGAACTCCTCGAGTTAACTAGACAGGGCATAGATGTTAATGAAAAATATTATCAAGTAGAAATTAGCTGTTTCATAGCTGATGCACCTGCAAGAAGTTTCGTGAAGTGTGTGAAAGGTCACACAGCCTACCATTCATGTGAAAGATGTGTAGACGAGGGGGAATGGAACAGACGTGTGTATTACTCAGCGAGTTCTGCTCAATTGAGAACGGATGAAAGTTTTAGGGATAGAAATGACCCTGAACATCATGTTCAGATTTCCCCATTACTATCGTTAAAAATTGGAATGGTAAGTCAATTCGTGTTGGACTACATGCATTTGGTATGCCTAGGTGTAACCCGAAAACTTTTATTCGCATGGGTTTGCGGGCCGTTATCAGTTAGACTCCCCTCCATTTTAGTAAGGCAGATATCGGAAAGTTTAGTTAAGTTGAGGCCATATTTTCCAAAAGAGTTCTCTAGGAAACCACGCACACTAAAAGACTTAAACCGTTACAAAGCTAGCGAATTTCGATCTTTTTTATTGTACACTGGGCCAATTGTTTTGTTCAAAGTTCTTTCAAGCGAGAAGTACAAACATTTTATGTACCTTCATTGTGCTATGAAAATTTTGCTATCAAAAAATGCTTCAATTTCTTCTTTTAATGCGTTAGCTAAAGAATTTTTGCAAAAGTTTGTAGTGGTGGCAGGGGAAATTTACGGTGAAACCTTCATTGTATATAATGTGCATGCTTTACTTCATTTAGCTGATGACGCCACACGATTTGGCAATTTGGAAAATATTAGCGCGTTCCCTTTTGAAAACTATATGCAAAAGTTAAAGAAATACGTTCGAGGCAATAGGTTACATCTTGAGCAAGTAATTAGGCGAGTAATAGAAGAAGATCGCGTGATAAATTTTTCCACAGTTCAGTCAGGGCTACAGAAAAAGTGTTTCATTAAGGATGGCAGAGTAATTCATCAAAAATTTGTGATAAACAAAAGTGTTGGAAATAACTGTTTTGTTGACAAATCTGGAAGATTATTAATGCTGGTGTCTATTAAAGATCAGGATAAAGGAATAATACTTTGCAAGGTATTAAGTAAAAAGTCCGCCAAAAATTATCCTATTGACACTAAGTTAATCTCGATGTACCTAGTTAAATTTACTGATAAGACACTTGAATTAGATTGTGCTGATATCATTGATAAATGTATTCTATTAAAATATTCTTCAAAATATTTTTTATGTCACATATTAAATTTTATGGACAATTAAGGAGTTTGAAAGGTTTTTAGTCTATATTTGTCATTTGTGTATGTTACCAAATTAGTCTAGGTAGATTTAGGTTGCAAATTTTTCAACTCGCGTCAAAGTTTTGCAAAGGGTTTGAATTTTGACAAAGTGTTTCAAATTTTGTGAAGCCATGAATTTAAGCAAAAAGTACACAATATTTAGTTTATTGAAATTATGTTTATTTTGTTGTCCCTAGTTAAGTTTGCTAATTAGGTAAACCGATTTTTTTTACATAAATGATGTGTTTTTCTTTTAAATGTAGTCCTCATTACATTTCCTGTGCAACAATTTAAATTTATGCCAATAAATGCATTCATTGTGATAAAAACCATGGTTTACGTAAAGTCCATTTTGGACGAGTACATTATTTCCACATTTAAAGCATCACATAGTGGGCACATTGTGTTCGGGACAGTATGTGAAAAATCCAACCAAAAAATGTACATTTAGTGTTAATGCATTGGCACCACATTTTGTTCGGGACAAGCATATATTAGGCACACAATTTGCACACGTATCCCGAACAAAATTGATTTGGAAACATATGCCATTCGCCAACTGTTTTACCACATCTTTGACCGAATGGTTTTTGTCCGTTTTACCAAACTGAAGTTTCATCGGGTAGGGGCAGGTATTTATTACATGAAAAATTCAATTTTGCAAAGTGTTCATGACATAGGGG